>PISX010006894.1:0-59690 GCA_004024625.1 Mellivora capensis
TGGAGTATTATGCCTCCATCAGAAAGGATGAATACCCAACTTTTGTAGCAACATGGACGGGACTGGAAGAGATTATGCTGAGTGAAATAAGTCAGGCAGAGAGAGTCAATTATCATATGGTTTCACTTATTTGCGGAGCATAACAAATAACACAGAGGACATGGGGAGATGGAGAGGAGAAGGGAGTTGAGGGAAATTGAGGGGGAGGTGAACCATGAGAGACTATGGACTCTGAAAAATAACCTGAGGGTGTTGAAAGGGAGGGGGGTGGGAGGTTGGGGGAGCCAGGTGGTGGGTATTGTGGAGGGCACACATTGCATGGAGCACTGGGTGTGGTGTAAAACTATGAATTCTGTTATGCTGAAAAGAAATTTAAAAAAATTTTAAAAAAAGACTTCTAATAAAGTGAAGTAACCTTCAAAAAAAAAAAAAGAAAAAAGAGAAAGGCTAGAGTAGACAACTTAGTACTTTATATTCCACCAAGATGATATGCCCTAGGAGTCACTGAATATCTTCAGACTCTTGTTTAAATATCAAGGCAGCTGGATTCAGCTAGTTTATATTAAGTGTCCTGGAGGAGACATAATTCAATGAGCTGTCAAGGATTCAGGTAAGATGCTGTCTGTCCCTCTACTTCACAGAGATAGAGTCTAATATGATCTTTAAATACAATGAAAAGAGAATAAAGTACATTACTAAATACAATATGATAATTCTGTTGCTATTTGAAAGCTGAGAAAGTACAGTTAAAAATGTTACTTAACTACCATTTGTTGCACATTGACTTTGCATAGAGCCACTGGATACTTCCTTTTTTTTAACTTAAATTATTTCACTCAATGTTTAAATCTGGTGCTTGAAAACTGCCTTTTCCAGATGTACTTTGTGGCTTGAGATAGCAGACAGTATAGGAAAAGAGACAGAAGTAGCAAAGTTCCTAGTACTTTAGAGAAACTGCAGGTAGCAACATGAGATTGAAACAAGGGTCCCATGAGACAGAGGCAGGAGCTGTGGCTGTGAGGATAGGCTGCATCCAGAGGATGAGGGGCACTTTAAAACAGAGAATCCAAAAAGTCTGTTGGCCAGAAGCATCCACTAACCAAAACTGCATGTGTTAAGACCACACAACAACTTTTTCAATAAGACATATTAGTATTATCATAATATATATTGGTAAAAATCAATAATGTACTCTTGGTGTTACCAATAGTATATTGGGGTTACTAGTAAAAATTGATTTAGTTATATTTTAAAATTTTAATTTAATATGTAAATTGATATATTTTTAATGGTAACATCAGTGCATGTCAAGATAACCTAAGATTTTGCTTATTTTGTTATTATTGGATTATAAGCTAATTATTGATTAACTAAGCTACTTATTGATTAATTCCAATGGTGTAAGAGAACTGATATTTCATAAAAGCTGGTATTCACAGAGAACATTCTGATGCCTTCTTAGTTCACCATTGGTCTCTCCCAGTTTTGAGTTTCATAGTGCTTTCATAGAAGGGACTTGAACAGAGCCAGGTGGCCCCAAATATCACAACCACTATAACTTGACCACATAATGATGAATTTCAGACTTAGTTATTATGCTTTTTTGAAGAGCATGAATCATGATTTTCAACTTTTTTTGTCCTTAACAATAAGCCAAAAGTCAGACTGAGGTTATGTCATCTGGATGTGTATATGCTTATACATGGTTTAGTGAAAGTTTTCAAAAATTTTTTTCTCTTGTTTTCATAGATTCTGTAAGACAAAATTTTTGAAAATATGATATAATTAATGAATTTAATAGACTAGAAATTTAAGAAGTACCAGAGTGATTTATTTACCAAAAAAAATGTGAAAAACTTATTTTCATGAGTTTTTAAACAGCTCTTTTGAGCTATAATTAGCATACAACAAACTCCCCATATTTAAATTATCCAGCTGGATAAGTGTTGGCATATGTGTGTACCTAAGAAACTGTTAGCACCTCTCTCTGCCACTGCCTGCCACTCTGTCTGCCTGAGCTCTCTCGCTCTCTCTCTGACAAGTAAATAAATAAAATCTTAAAAAAAAAAAGAAAGAAACTATTAGCACAATAAGATAAGGAACAGAATGTCTCCATTACTCCCAAACTTTCCCATGCTCTTTTGTATTGGCTTCCTTAGCCCTCTCCTTGATCTCAGGCATCCCTAACTGGTTTTCTGTATATATTTTACTAGAGTTTTATGCATGAAATTATATGCTGTACATGATAGACAGATAAACAGATACTGATGAATTTCAAAATAATATTGACTGAAAAAAAATACAGATCCCCCCAAAAGGTGTATTATCAGAAGTTTTTAAATCCAGAGTTTCACAATGATATTTATGCTCATGTTTTATCAAGAGAAGAACTTATATTGTTTTATAAACATTTTCAGTTTATTTTGAAAAAGTCAAATTTTTATTTAGTAATTGTACAAAGTTAGGGATGAGAGGAATTATAATCTTAAATACAAGTGGCAAAATCAACAAGTTGGATTCTCCAATGTCACAGAGCTGATTAATTAAACCTCAATACTTTATAGATAGCCACTTTAATTAAAAAATAATAATAATAAAGGGACGCCTGGGTGGCTCAGTTGGTTAAGCAGCTGCCTTCGGCTCAGGTCATGATCCCAGCGTCCTGGGATCGAGTTCCACATCCGGCTCCTTGCTCGGCAGGGAGCCTGCTTCTCCCTCTGCCTCTAGCTGCCACTCTGTCTGCCTGTGCTCGCTCGTTCTCTCTCCCTCTCTCTGACAAGTGAATAAATGTAAAAAAAAATTAAAAAATAATAATTATAACTAAATACTTTATAATATGGTTCGACTTTAGCCAAATATCTCAGAAGAGAATAATGAAAATTAAGTCTGAATTTCAATTCCTTTCTTTTTATGGACAAGTATTGAAACTGACTTATAAGGTTCTTAGTAAAAATCCTGCCAGTGAGCAAAACTATTAGAAGCCTGGAAGAGCAATCTTCTCTTTCATCTTGAGAAAACCATTAAAATATTATTTTGTGTTTTTATTGTAGATGTCTCATCTCATTTCAATGATCTCAGACTTTCCATGAGAATTCTGACCAAAGTTCTCAAAATCTTTGATGGCAGGCAATTCCACTCTCCTATATCATGTGTTTAGATAATTTTTAAGAAATTATAATAACTCTATTCTACTCAATACCATGCTTGAATGCACAATTGAAGCATGCATGAATGAATTTATCAATCTCCATTTGATTTGTTGCTTCTATAGTCAATGTGCAATCTTAACCTAAAGAAAATCATATTATATTTCAAGCTACACCTCATTTTAACAATGGTAATCATAATTTCTGATCCTATAACTTCCAAATCTGCCTGGAAACATTAGTGACTCCTGAATGAGCCTCCTTTTCACATTAACTGAGAAACAGACGGATTTCAGGACAAACTTCCACCAATCATGAAAAATGGAAATGAGGGGCACCTGGGTGGCTCAGTGGGTTAAGGCCTCTGCCTTCAGCTCAGGTCATGATCCCAGGGTCCTAGGATTGAGTCCCGCATTGGGCTCTCTGCTCAGTGGGGAGCCTGCTTCTCCCTCTCTCTCTCTCTGCCTGCCTCTCTGTCTACTGTGATCTCTCTCTGTCAAATAAAAAAAAAATGGAAATGAGAATCAGGTTTGAGTTGTTACATTTCTGATGAAAAAATCAGCAACAGAGGAAATCTTAGTGTTTGATAGGAACACACTGCACTGAAATCTACATGGGCGTGCTATCAGAGAAGCAGAGATAGATCATAAAATGAATTGTAAATGGTAAGAGTTTCATTAATTAAAGGGAAAGGCATTCCAGGCCAAAGAAACAGCATGTACAAAGAGTGGCTTTGCAAAGTTTACAGAACAAATTCTCCTGGCTAGTAATACAATTCTTCTTGGACCTTTCTTTGGTAAATCTTTGTAAATTTTTTTAAATTTCTTACAGTTAGATTTATGTCCCTAGAATTTAAAAAGCAATTTTGTTAATCAATTGATATATATAACTTCTTCCTTAATATAAGACTTTTTTTCTCCTAGAAAAGTTGACAACTTCCAACTGATCCTTTGTCACTTGCTGCCTCCCTGTATTTAATCACAAACATTTGTGAAAGTCCTGCCTTGAAACTTGGAGACTCTGGTGTATCAAGTGGGTCAGTTTGAGTTTCCTTTACATAGAAACACTCACATACCCTGGGTGGAAAAATTCAGGAGAGTTGAGGCCAATTTTCAGGCTCACAGGACACTAAAATTAAGACTCTTGAGCATTTTAATTACATGAGAAAAAAATATATATATTCCTGAGTTCAAATAGAACTGAAATACATATTTGCTATCATGAACTACAGTTTCATTATTCATAAAAGGAAAACATTTGAATATGAGTCACTCATGTATCATCTTTTACAGTCCTATCACTGGACAGAATGAAAGCTTCTAGATGAATAGAGGCAAAAATTATCCTGTAAACAAAGAGTAGCAGTGTAGTGTAGTGATAGCATAGCATGTAATGGTAATCATTCCCACCTTCTCAGGCTTGTTTTTCTTCATCATACTTATGGTCATAAGACAAATGATATAATTGTGTTTGTTCCTATTCTCCCTCCCTTTCTAGAATGAACCACCTAAAGGTTTCTTTGTTTTCTTCACTGCTGCTTTCTCAGTGTCTGGAATACTGTCTGGCACTATTAAGTGCTTGGTAAGTATTAATGGAATGAAATGAATATGTATGAATTGTGTGTGTGTGTGTGTGTGTGTGTGCGTGTGTGTGTGTGTTTGTGTTGAAGATTGATGGGAAGGAAGCTGATTACAAAATCATTGAGGTTATATGTTCTTTCTCACTCCCTTTCACAGCACTAAGCACCACCTGAATATATGGAGAAAGAGGAACAAATTGCTGGTGGTGATTGAAAAACAATAGTAGAATGTGCAACATGATGGTAGATAAACTCAGATACATAGTTTGCGATATAAGCTAGAGATTCATTTTTTCTTGTTTGTTAAGCAAAGTATACAGACTAAGAATGAAAAAAAGAATTTCAGAGTGGAAAAGGAGAGGAGATGGGAGAGGCAGTGCTTTCACTCAGGTCCCTGACTAGATAGGCAACTGGATGGGCAAACCAATCAGCTAGTCAGGTTACTGTGGTCTATCCAAATACTTTTATTATCTGCTGTCATTGATAAGACACAGGATGCTTGAAATTCAGGATCCAGCAGATGTTAGATCCTACCAAGAGAATTAGAGATACAGGTCAGGCACCTCTTTCATGACCCAGTTTACCTTGGGTGTTCTTATTCATTCAACACCAGCTAATAGCTTCATTTAGGACTGTATATACTTCAAGCACGATTTACTTTGTGTGTATTCCCCCTATATAGACCATCCTCAAAGACATTAGTTTCTTACCATGCTCTCTTCCAGCCAGCTGTGCCTTATTGTTGTCTCACGTGAATTCCCTCCCTTCATTCTCAAGTTTTTGTCTTCTGGGTTCTCAGAATATCCTTGTCTTCTCCTTCAATCTATTTAATAACTGTTTGACATCACAACATTTAGCTCTCTATTCCACCTTTTCCTCGAAACTTTATGGAACCTTTCAACTTGCAGAGAGCTCTCAGCCTTTGCTGCCTTCTCCAACATGCCTGTTCCACTCAGTCTCTTCTTTAAAGGTACTCTGCTCTATAATACCAAGATTTATGGCTGCATCATCTCCTCAGCTACATAGCATTTTTCTGAGTGGCAAGATAAATAGACTTGACTGTCTTTCATAAAATCTGGTTCCTCCAGGGGAGCCTGGGTGGTTCAGTCAGTTAAGCATCTGACTCTTGATTTCTGCTCTGGTCATGATCTCAAGGTCATGAGATTGAACCCTGCACACCCTGTGTGGAGTCTGCTTAAGATTGTTTCTCTCCCCTCCCCCGTCTCTCTCCCTTTCTCTAAAAAACAAAACAAAACAAAATAAAACAAATCAAAAAACCCTGGTTCCTCTAATAGATCAAATAGTCATTCATTCTCAGTATATATTTGATAAATAAATGCATGAACGACAAAAGATTAGTTTTAAACACTATCTCAGGGAACTGCTATCACCTCAAAATGAGATTTATGACTTCCTTTCTGGTAGCAATGATTCTACTGGTGATATTAAGGGTTGGGGTGGGGGTGTATGCAGAAATTGGGGAATGTGTTATGATGGCTCCTCTCTTCCTCATAAAGAACATCAAAGGGAACCAGGGATGGAGTTACCACCATGTTGTAAATCTTGGGACTGTAGGAGCAGAGAAATAGAGAACATGGTCCCAACTACCCATACAGATCTAGTGACGACAACTCCTCTTTTGCAGATGGGGAGTAAAGCAACCTCACAGGAGTAGTATGGAGAGGAGAGAAGGAACTAGAGAGTTCATAAACAAAACTGGGTTGGGACTTGAAGCCAAATACCATAATTAGAATCTGGATATTTAATTCTTTCAACTCTAGTAGGGATCAGGGAAGCAAAGTTATTTATAAGTGACTTATCTTTGGTAACTAAAGCAGCTGTACCCTTTAACAATATTGATTATTTATTGAGCACATATTATGTTCCTGGTATTGCTTAGGGGTCTTCAGTATGTTATATATGCAGGCAATACTATATAATTATGTTCATTTTTTTTCTCCTCCTCTGCCTTCTTCTTCTTCTTTTTGTTTCAAGTTTTTACTTGAATTCCAGTTAGTTAACATATAGTGTGATATTAGTTTCAGGAGTAGAATTTTGTGATTCATCACTTACACATAACACCCAGTGCTCATCACAGTAATGTTCATTTTAAAGATAAGGAGTCTAAGGCACAGAGAAGTTAAGTTACTTGTTCGAGGTCAAATAGCAAGTAACTAACTAGAGGAGGCAGCATGCGAACCTGGGTGGAATAGAAAATTTTTGTTTTGAGTGTAGATTTAAAATATATTAGGAACTAATTACAGAAGACACTAATTATAGAAAACGCTAGTGAGTGGCAATAAGGTAGTAACCTACTTTTCCTCAGAATTTTCTATCTGATTCCACTAGATTCCATGATTCAATGTCAAACTATAAAAATTAATTATAGGCAAAACTGGTAGCAGTTAGAATTCTGAAAATACCCAAACTATTTTTTTTTAATATTTGGGTTTGGCAAAGTCTCCTAAGACATTTTGCCAAGCCATTTGCCCCTTAATTTTTAAATCCCTGAGTACTTCAAGGGAAATATAATATGTAAAAATATGAAATATAATATGTTTCTGATTCACTTACACTTAACGCATCAAAACTTTGGTAAGAGTTATCTTGTGGCCAAAAGCTCTTCCCCCTCTGAGGAAGTCATGTTTCAGTGACTTCCAACTGCACCCAACACACAAAGCTCAAAATATCTCCTAATATTCAGCAAAGCTACAATGGGTTCTTAAAACTGGAAAGCCAATCAACAGCTGGGTTAATTTACATATACTATAAATGGGTTGAGGCTTTGTTTGAACTCATGACCTATGGTGTATTTTGGTTATGTAAAAATAAAAACAGTGAAAGAAAGGAAGTATACGATAAGCAACAACTCTGTACAAATCATTTGTGTCCACATCTACCTGACATGTAATCAATTGTAAGGCATCCAAAGTGTCCAAAATCAAGCTCTTCAAACACAAACTAACAAATAAAAGAACAAATATTTCTTAAAATTGCCTAAAGATGTAAAAAGAAAAAAATATATTCTTTTCCCACTTAGAGGCTCAACAGTGATGTCAGTTTCTAAATATTCCAAGTATTTTGATTGATCACTACTTTTTTTTTCTTTTAAAGATTTTATTTATTTATTTGAGAGAGAGGGAGAGAGCACAAACGGGGGGAGGGGTAGAGGGAGAGGAAGAAGCAGACTTCCCACTGACAGGGAGCCCAAGGACATGGGGCTCGATTCCAGGACCCTGGGATCATGAACTGAGTGGAAGGCAGATGCTGAAACCTGAGCCCCACCCCTGCACTCCAATTGCTATCTTTCTTAATGATTCTATTTTAAAGCGACAGCTTTCAGGTCCTTGTTAAGGTTGACTCCATCACCTAGTGAAGGATTTCTTGGTTGCTTCCAAGTTTTGGCAAATATGAATAAAGCTGCTATAAACATTCATGTACAGGCTTTTAAGTGGACGTAAGTTTTCAATTCAAATACCTTGGAGAGTGATTACTGAGTCATATGGCAAGAATACATTTACTTTTTTATGAAGCTGCCAAAATGTCTGCCCAAGTGCCTCCTTTCCTTTATAAAAGCTACTTATTAGATGTCATCTTAAATCACTTTTAATATGGAAATTAGAAACTGTTCAATTGAGCATATTATTCTTTCTTTGTGAATTGCAAGATTATCTGTGTGTGACACAATGGTGGTGACACAGGAATAGCTCCTCCCCAAATCTCAGCCTCCTTTTCCCCTTCCCCAAGCTTTCCTGCACCACATCTGGAAAATTAACACATGTCTTAAATTCACTGCTTACAATTAGGTAGAAGAAAGGATATAAATGTAACCCTCTCTCATAGCTGATTTTCAATTTAATAGCCGCTTGATTTAATTTGTGGATGTAGGATATATTATAATTATTGAACTATTAACATTTTGTATGTTGAGACTGACAAAGCAATTGTGTTTTTTCAACATTTACCCAACAACTACCTTCTCATAGCCTGTATTATGTCAAACACTGTAAATTCATTCGCCCTTTGATTCATGAGACAAAATGCTATGTTTTTGTAGGATTCTTTCTTGGTCCCCTGCAAAGCAAAAATAAGAATTATGATAACTAGGGATACTGCCTACTTCACCAATTCAAAATGTAGTATTTCTTGTCTGCACATAAGAATTTATGCACTTTATTTAATATATGAACAAAAGGATTTCTGGTCTGGGCTCCATTCACCATTCATATGGTACACCATATGGTTTTCTCAGTGGCATGAGATCTTGTGGAAGGCTGTGTGTTTTCTTGAAACGCCTTCCCTCTTAGTATAGTTTCTCTTCCTCTGGCCATTCGTCTGTGACATTTGCTTCCTCTGACTGCTGTTTAATTGCTGCATTTCTCACATTTCCTCTGTTAATACTTCTATTCTCTCGCAAGGTGATCTTACCCATTCCTCCAAAATCTCCTACACTGAGAAAGATCACAAATTTTTAAACTCTAGTCTCTTCTTTCTCATTCCCTACCCGGAGGTAGCACATACTTAGCTGGTCTCAAACCTAACTCATTGCCTTCCTCCAGTGGCTACTTCTTTCCTTCCTTCCTTGCTTTCTTTCGTCCTTCCTGCCTTCCCTACTTCCTTCCTTTCTCCCTTCTCTTTTCTTCTTTCTTTGCTTAAATAATAATTCATGCACACATTAAGAACAAAATTAAGCAATGCAAAGTAACTCCTCGGAGGCAATGGTCCTTGCCAGTTTCTTGTGTATCATCTTACACATTCAATGCAAATTAAAGAATGTATCCATGTGTGTGTATTGTCCATTTCTGGCACAAGCTACAACATGTGCAGACTGTTCTACATCTTGCTTTTTCTCTTTTAACATATTTGGGAAATCAGTCCCAACCAATACAACAGACCTGGCTCATTGTTTTTACTGAATATAAAATGTACACATTTATATGAATTTATACACTTTAACTTATTGATAGACATTTCAATTGTTTCTGATTTTTGTTACTATAAAAATGCTAAGATGAATTTTGAAATGCATGCTGTGCATTTATGTATAGGTTAAATGTATAAAAATAAAATTATTACATCAAAGAGAAAATGCATTAAAAATTTTTAAAGGATACAGCTTAAATTATCTCAAATTCACTTCCACACCCTGGCCAAAATACTATTTATTGTCGATAATTTTCAGTTTTTGCATATTTGATCAGAAAAAAATGATATCTCATTATAGATTAAATTGTATTTTTTCATATTGTGAGTGGTTTTTAACATTAATTGAAAGTAATCTCAAATGTTTACCTGTTTTCCTGTTTGTTTGTTGGTTTCTTGCTTCCATATTTAAATAACCTCTTAATTATTAAATATATTATCTCCTTGTCTGGAATACCTATTAAAAACTGATCTTTCCACAGTTTTTCCATTTTTTTGCAGTTCTTTTTAGTATTGTTTTCATGCAGAACTTGCTAAATTTTATGATATAAAATAGATTTTATTATATTTTAACTGCTTTTCATGACATACTGGATTTATGAAAAAATGTGAACATTTTCCCTTCCTGCGATACTCTGAAATGATGCCAAAAAACTTCAGTAGGAATTACATATTTTGCCATTTGTACCTGTTATGTTTTGTGTGAGGAGCTTTTATATCTTTCCTGCAGCTTTTGCATCTTTCCATTTTCTAGCTCTTCTCAGGTTGATTTTGAAGAAAAATTTCACTTTAATTTGTTTTTCAAATGTAATTGCATAACGTTAAGCAAGACAATATCTTATGCTTCTTTTAATTCCCAAGTACCTGTGATTCAGCATATGTATTTTATGTGCTTGTGTACTTACATGTGTTGGTTATATCATTTTTAATATTTTTGGCATTTTCAACAACACTTAGAATTATTAAATTTTTGCTGCTTTTTAAATAATTCTTTTTTATTAACATATAACGTATTATTTGCTTCAGGGGTACAGGTCTGTGATTCATCAGTTTCACACAATTCACAGCCCTCACCATAGCACATACCCTCCCCAGTGTCCATCATCCAGCCACCCTATCCCTCCCACACCCACTCCCCAGCAAACCTCAGTTTATTTCCTGAAATTTCTTTGTTTCTCTTGTGGTTTGTTCCTCTCCCCGGTCCTATCTTGTTTCATTTTTTCCCTCTCTTCCTATCTTGTTTCATTTTTTCCCTCCCTTCCTCCCCGAACCTCCTGCCCTGCCTCTCAAATTCCTCATATCAGAGAGATCATATGATAAATATCTTTGATTGACTTATTTTGCTTAGCATAATACCCTCTAGTTCCATCCATGTCATTTCAAATGGCAAGATTTTGTTATTTTGATGGCTGTGCAGTATTCCATTGTGTGTGTGTGTGTGTGTGTGTGTATGTGTATTCTAATTTTTCTTTATCCATTCACCTGTTGATGGACATCTAGGTTCCATCATAGTCTGGCTATTGTGGACATTGCTGCTATAAACATTTGGGTACATGTGACCCTTCCAATTACTACATTTGTATCTTTAGGGTAAACACCCAGTAGTGCGATTGCACCAGATCATAGGGTAGATTTATTTTCAACTTTTTGAGGAACCTCCATACTGTTTCCAGAGTGGTTGCACAAACTTGCAACCTTACCTTTTCTTGGCATCCTCAACAACATCTATCATTTCCTGATTTGTTAATTTTAGCCATTCTGACTTGTATGAGGTGATATCTCACTGTGGTTTTGATTTGTATTTCCCTGATGCCAACTGATCGAACATTTTTTCATCTGTCTATTGGCCATTTGGATGTGTTCTTTGCAGAAATGTCTGTTCATGTCACCTGCCCATTTCTTGAATGGATTATTTGTTCTTTGGGTGTTGAGTTTGATAAGTTCTTATAGATTTTGGATACTAGCCGCTTATCTGATATGTCATTTGCAAATGTCTTCTCCCATTCTGTCAGTTGTCTTTTGGTTTTGTTGACTGTTTCCTTTGCTGTGCAAAAGCTTTTGATCTGAATTAAGTCCCCATAGTTCAATTTTGCCCTTGCTTCCCTTGCTTTGCCAATTTTTCTAGGAAGAAGTTGCTGTGGCTAAGGTCAAAGAGGTTGTTGCCTGTGTTCCCCTGTCTCACATTGAGGTCCTTCATCCATTTTGAGTCTATTTTCATGTGTGGTGTAAGGAAATGGTCCAGTTTCATTCTTCTGCTTGTGGCTGTCCAATTCTCACAACACTATTTGTTGAAGACACTGTCTTTTTTCCATTAGACATTATTTCCTGCTTTGTCGAAGATTAGTTGACCATAGAGTTGAGGGTCCATTTCTGGGCTCTCTATTCTGTTCCATTGATCTTTGTGTCTGTTTTTGTGCCAGTACCATACTTTCTTGATGATGACAACTTTGTAATAGAGCTTGAAGTCTGGAATTAGGACGCCACGAACTTTGGCTTCTTTTTCAACATTCCTCTGGCTATTTGGGGTCTTCTCTGGTTCCATATAAATTTTAGGATTATTCGTTCCAATAATTTGAAGAAAAAAAACTGATGGTATTTTGATAGGGATTGCATTTAAAGTGTAGATTGCTTTAGATAGCATAGATATTTCCACAATATTTGTTCTTCCTACCCATGAGCATGGAATATTTTTCCATTTCTGTGTCTTCCTCAACTTCTTTCATGAGTACTTTATAGTTTTCTGAGTACAGATTCTTTGCCTCTTTGGTTAGGTTTATTCCTAGGCATCTTATGGTTTTGGGTGCAATTGTAAATGGCTTTGACACCTTAATATCTCTTTCTTCTATCTTACTGTTGGTATACAGAAATGCAACTGATCTCTGTGCATTGATTTTTATATCTTGACACTTTACTGAATTCCTGTACAAGTTCTAGCAGTTTTGGAGTAGAGTCTTTGGGTTTTCCACATAAAGTATCATATCACCTGCAAAGATTGAGAGTCTGACTTCTTCTTTGCTGATTTGGATGTCTTTCACCTCTTTTTGTTGTCTTATTGCTGAGGCTAGGACTTCTAGTACTACATTGAATAACAGTGGTGACAGTGGACAGTCCTGCCATGTTCCTGACCTTAGGGGAAAAGCTATCAGGTTTTCCCCATTGAGAATGTTATTTGCTGTGGGTTTTTCATAGATGGCTTTGATGATATTGAGGTATGTACCTTCTATGCCTACACTGTGAAGAGTTTTGATCAAGAAAAAATGTACTTTGTCAAATGTTATTCAGCATCTGTTGAAAGTATCATATGGTTCTTGTTCTTTCTTTTCTTAATGTATTGAATCACCTTGATTGATTTGCAGATGTTGAACCAATCTTGCAGCCTAGGAATAAATCCCACTTGGTCATGGTGAATAATTCTTTTAATGTACTGTTGGATTCTATTGGCTCATATTTTGGTGAGAATTTTTGCATCCATGTTCATCAAGGATGTTGGTCTGTAATTTTCCTTTTTGATGGGGTCTTTGTCTGGTTTGGGGATCAAGGTAATGCTGGCCTCATAAAATGAGTTTGGAAGTTTTCTTTAATTTCTACTTTTTGGAAGAGTTTCAGGAGAATAGGTAATTAATTCTACTTTAAATGTTTTTTTTAAAGATTTTATTTATTTATTTGACAGACAGACATCACAAGTAAGCAGAGAGACAGGCAGAGAGAGAGAGAGGAGGAGGCAGGCTCCCTTGCTGAGCAGAGAGCCCGATGTGGGGCTTGATCCCAGGACCCTGGGATCATGACCTAAGCCAAAGGCAGAGGCTTTAACCCACTGAGCTACCCAGGTGCCCCTCTACTTTAAATGTTTGGTAGATTTCCCTGGGAACCCGTCTGGCCCTGAGCTCTTGTTTGTTGGGAGATTTTTTTTTTAATTTATTTATTTGTCAGAGAGAGAGGGAGAGAGAGTGAGAGAATGAGCACAGGCAGACAGAGTGGCAGGCAGAGGCAGAGGGAGAAGCAGGTTCCCTGCCGAGCAAGGAGCCTGATGTGGGACTCGATCCCAGGATGCTGGGATCATGACCTGAGCCGAAGGCAGCCACCCAACCCACTGAGCCACCCAGGCATCCCTGTTGGGAGATTTTTGATGACTGCTTCAATCTCCTTACTGGTTATGGGTCTGTTCAGGTTTTCTGGTTTTTCCTGGTTAAGTTTTGGCAGTTTATATGTCTCTAGAAATGCATCCATTTCTTCCAGATTGTCAAATTTGCTGGTGTAGAGTTGCTCATAATATGTTCTTATAATTGTTTGTATTTCTTTCATGTTCATTGTGATCTCTCCTCTTTCATTCATGATTTTATTAATTTGGGTCCTTTCTCTTTTCTTTTTGATAAGTCTGGCCAGAAATTTATCAATCTTTTTAATTCTTTCCAAGAACCAGCTCCTAATTTTGTTGATTTGTTCTACTGTTCTATTGGTTTCTATTTCATTGATTTCTGCTCTGATCTTTATGATTTTTCTTTTCCTGCTGGGTTTAGGCTTTCTTTATTGTTCTTTCTCCAGCTCCTTTAGGTGTAGGGTTAGGTTGTATACTTGAGACCTTTCTTGTTTTTGAGAGAGGTTTGTATTGCTATACACTTCCCTCTCAGGAGCCCCCTTTGCTGTGTTCCAAAGATTTTGAACAGTTGTGTTTTCATTTTCATTTGTTTCCATTATTTTTTTAAAATTCTTCTTTAATTTCCTGGTTGACCCATTCATTCTTTAATAGGCTGCTGTTTAGCCTCCATGTATTTGAGTTCTTTCCAACTTTTCTCTTGTAGTTGAGTTCTAGTTTCAAAACATTGTGGTCTGAAAATATGCAGGGAATGATCCCAGTCTTTTGGTACCAGTTGAGACCAAGAAGTGATCTATTCTGGAGAGTGTTCCATGTGCACTAGAGAAGAAAGTGTATTTTGTTGCTTTGGGATGGGATGTTCTGAACACATCTGTGATGTCCATCTGGTTCAGTGTGTAATTTAAAACCTTTATTTCCTTGTTGATCTTTTGCTTAGATTATCTGTCCATTTCAGTGAGGGGAATATTAAAGTCCCCTACTATTATTGAATTATTGTTAATGTGTTCCTTTGATTTTGTTATTAATTGGTTTATATAAGTGGCTGCTCCTATGTCAGGGGCATAGATATTTAAAATTGTTAGATCTTCTTGTTGGACAGATCTTTTAAGTATGATACAGTGTCCTTCCTCATCTCTTATTATAGTCTTTGGTTTAAAATCTAATTTATCTGAAATAAAGACTGTCATCCCAGCTTTCTTTTGATGGCCATTAGCATGGTAAATTGTTTTCCACCCCCTCACTTTAAATCTGGAGGTGTCTTTGGGTCTACAATGAGTTTCTTGCAGACAGCATACCCATGGGTCTTGTTTTTTCATCCATTCTGATACCCTGTGTCTTTTTATTGGGGCATTTAGCCCATTTACATTCAGGGTAACTATTGAAAGATAGGAATTTAGTTCCTTTGTATTGCCTGTAAGGTGACTGTTACTGTATATTGTCTGTTTCTGGTCTGCTATTTTTAGTCTCTGTCTTTGCTTAGAGGACCCCTTTCAATGTCTCCTGTAGGGCTGGCTTGGTGTTTGCAAATTCTTTTGAGTTTTTGTTTGTCCTGGAAGCTTTTTATCTCTCCTTCTATTTTCAATGACAGCCTAGCTGGATATAGCATTCTTGGCTGCATATTTTTCTCATTTAGTGCTCTGAATATATCATGCCAGTTCTTTCTGGCCTTCCAGGTCTCTGTGGATAGGTCTGTTGCCAATCTGATATATCTAGCATTGTGTTTTACAAACCTCTTGTCCTGACCTGCTTTCAGGATTTTCTCTTTGTCACTGAGACTTATAAGCTTTACTATTAGATGATGGGTGTGGACCTATTTTTATTGTTTTGAAGGGGTTTCTCTGTACCTCCTGGATTTTGATGCTTGTTCTCTTCACCAAATTAGGGAAATTCTCTGCTATAATTTGCTCCAATATACCTTCTGCCCCTCTCTCTTTTTCTTCTTCTTCTAGGATCCCAATTATTCTAATATTGTTTCATCTTATGTTGTCACTTATCTCTCAAATTCTCCCCTCATGGTCCAGTAGTTGTTTGTCTCTCTTTTGCTCACCTTCTTTTTTATCCATCATTTGGTCTTCTATATCACTGATTCTCTCATCTGCCTTATTTATCCTAGCAGTAAGCGCCTCCTTTTTACTGAATCTCATTAATAGCTTTTAAAATTTCAACTTGGTTAGATTTTAGTTCTTTTATTTCAACAGAAAGGGATTTTCTAGTATCCTCCATTCTTTTTTTGAGCCCAGCTAGCACCTTGATCATTGTCATGCTGAATTCTGGTTCTGACATCTTACTAATATCTGTATTGATTAGGTCCCTAGCCATCAGTACTGCCTCTTTTCCTGTGGGTGAGTTTTTCCACCTTGTCATTTTATCCAGATAAGAAGAGATGAATGAGAAAACAAAATACTAAATGGGTATCAACGACCTCAGAAAAAATGTACACTAACCAAATCGGAAAAGACCCCAAACTGGGGGGAGAAGAAAGGGAAAAAATATATATATAGAGAGAGGTATATATATTGATATAGATATAAATATAGATATAGATATTAGACCTAGGAATAGAAGAGATCCACATACTTGATTTGGGATGTTTTTTGGTCTCTTAGAAGAAACTGCCTCCTAAGGTTTTTAAAGAAAGAAAAATTTAGTTATATACATACAAAAATAAGGGTAAACATGATGAAGGGTGGAATATGCCTATAAAGATGAAAATTAAGAAAGATTCCAAAAAAAGGAATTCATAATATAAGAAGTTGGTTGAAAAAAGAAAAAAAATAGGAATGACTGTGATCAGGCTGGAGACTAGAATAAAGCTATGCACTAGATTTAGAGTATATTTTGATCTGTTAGAAGAAAATATAGCCCAAAATTTTAATGAAAGAAAAACCTATATGCATACAAAAAATGAGGTCAAATACAATGAAGGGATAAAATATGATTATAACAATAAAAATTTTTAAAAGATTTTTTTAAAAGGTATTGTTAAGATAAAATAGTTAAAAACGTTAACCTAGGAAAGAGGGAAATTTAAAAAAAATAGAATAATCAAAAAATAAAATTTAAAAAATTTAACTTTGAAAGACTAAAGAATCATGGGGGAAAAGCCATGAATTCTATGTGTTGCTCTCCTTTATCTTTGGAGTTCTGCAGTTCTCATTGATCAGTGAACTTGGTCTTGGCTGGATGTTCTTGCAGATCTTCTTGGGGAGGGGCCTATTGCAGTGATTCTCAAATGTCTTTGCCCGAGGTGAAATTGCACCACTCCTGCCAGAGGCCAGGCCAAGTAATCTGCTGGGTTTGCTCTTGGTGGCTTTTGTTCCCTGAATCCTTTCCATACAGTTTTGTAGGACGAGACTGAAAATGGCAGTCTCCCAATCTCTCACCCAGAGGAGCCAAGAGCTCAGAGCCTCACTCCTCAGTGTGCCCTTAGAGAAAAGCCATTAATCACTCCTGTCTCCCTGGTCTCCAGCCAAACTCTGTGCTCACCCAGCCTATGACCAAGCATTTCTATCTCTGATACATGACCTCATTTGGAGTCTCCAAACCAGCAGATTCCTTTAGTGCATTCCCGCACCACTCCTCCTGGAGGAAGGAGGGAATCTCCCTGGATTTGCCACTTGTGAGTCCCTGCTCGAAGAGCAGTGGCCCAACTGTGCCTTTGATCATGGTTTAAGGTAACCCTGAGCTGAGAGCCCCCTCCTCATCTCTTTCTCTGCATCTGGCTTCCCCACTTCAATACCTGGGAGTTCTGCCACACTTAGACACCTCCGGTCTTTTTGTGACCCTGTGGATCCTGAGACCACACTGTCCCCACAAGGGCTGCATCCCCTGCTTAGCCTCTGGAGCAATGTCCCTTGGTGCAGAATACTTCCAAAAGTTCTGATTTTGTGCTCTGCTGCTCTACTGCTTGCTGGGAGCTGGCCTCTCCACCCACAGTCTCTCTTCCCATATATTGCATCCTACCTTCCAGAAAGTGGTCATTTTTCTGTTCCTAGAATTGCTGCTTTTCTTCTCTTTGATCTCCTACTGAGTTTGTAGGTGTTCAGAATGGTTTGACAAATAGCTGAATTCCTGGAAGCTGATGATATTTAAGTCTCCTATTCCTCCACCATCCTGATCTTCCAGCTAAATAATTCTCTTTTTATCCACACATTTTTCTTCTGTGCTTTGGGTTTATTTTTTTGTTATTTTTCTCAGTCCTGTAGTTGAATTTTTATGCTTCACTTGTTTATGTGATTGTTTAAAGCTATTAATTTAATCTTAGTTTGCTATATCTGTTAGGTTTTGAAATATAGAATTTTCATTATTGTCAAACTTGATTCATTTTTGATACATTTTTCATTTAGTTTATTTTTTCACTCATACATTATTTAAGAAAATATATTCTTTCCAGTTTCCAAGTGGAAGGTTATGTATTATATGTTTTATCTTATTTTACTAATAGTTCCTATTTGTGTATGTATATACTTTTTCTTAGAAGAATATGCATGCCATTTCTAGTTTTTGAAAAAATCAAAATTGTCTTTATGATCAACTTTTTACTGTCTGTTTTCTCTGAATTCCCCACCAAACCTTCTATTTCCCTTCACCAGGGACTATACAGTGGAGTCATGGTATGTCCTAAAATAACTATGAGTGCAGTATCTGATATGTGTGCCAACATTTGTTCTTGCTGACCTTCAGTAAGGTGAATACCTGTCCTCTAAATTTTAACAATTAGTTTTGGTCCTTAGTGCATTTTATTTATATCCATAGTCTTGGCATGACCTCCATTTGTCAGATTCATGTATCCCATGGCCTTCCCATCCCCACTAAAGGATATCATTGAAAGTTATTTGTTTAGTTATATATCTGTAACTATATCTATTTTTCTATTGATAGGTATATGTGTATATATAGAGAGATATATACTGCAAATTTAAATAAAAACTGGCTCAGTGGATTAGTAAAGTAAGTATGGAACTATGAGACCTAAATACAAAAATTAACAAGTAATAGTTTTGCACTGAAAACATAACTGGGTGTTTTTAGTAGCCATACAATATGCATAATCAACTCCATAGCTAGAATAAATGAGAGCTCATAAATCCTTAAGAAATAAGTTTTGTTCAATCAGAGAAAAATAAAGAATAATACTGGCAGTTTAAGAGAGAAAGAGGTTTTTTTTTCCTATATGTATATTAATTTTTAAAGGGGAAGCCTAGAGTTCAGCATGGCTGTCAGAGTTGCTAAGTCTGTGGGAGGTGTCTGAAGTGTGGGTATGAGTTTCAGCCTACAGTGTAGGGAAAACACTGGAAAATTCAAAAACCCTTTGAGTGAGGTGTGGAAATAGCTTTGAGGTCCTGTAGAAAAGAAGTGACCATTCATTGGGGGAGTGGAAGATGAATAACATGTGGCTCTAAGTGGGGACTGTAGCAAGACCATGGGCATTGGCAGCAAATGCACTAAGGATTGAGGTCACTGTGCAAGACAGCAGGGACAAGCTGGGGCTACCAAGGACATGAAAAGACCATGGACAAGGTTGCCTCTGTGCCAGGAAATTCACAAGCCACCACATCTACCTCCCTGCTTCCTCACTAGGTATCCTGAACCAAAAACAGATCATTCCCTTCTTCTAGTAATAAGAAAAAGAGAAGAGGAAACTAAAGAAATTCAAGAGTCCAAATAGTTACCCAAAGTTTACTGAGATATACTTGGGCCAAACTGAGTCACATTAAAAAAGCAAGGTGACATTTTCTACTTCAACTGGAATTGAACTCTTATGAACAAAGCTGAATTCCATCATGGAGAAACAAAGAAAATCACTTTTATGCATCTAAGAAAGTTTCTTGTTGTGTAAACTATGAGCCCATGCCAACCATGTGGGTGTACCACCTTCAGACAGACACATGTTCTGTTGATTCTTTCAGAGATCCTCAGCAGCAGAATTGTCTTCTTTGTCTAGTCTCATTCTATGGATCTCAACTTCCCTTTGTTAGAAATCTCAGAATTACCCAGGACTATGTCCCTCACACTCCGCATCCAATTTTTCATGAAGTGTTACTGATTTTATCTTAGAAATATTTCCTGAATTGGATCTTTCTCTGTTTCCACTGTCTCTGTGACTCTCATCATGTCTCAAAACTCCTGCAGCAGCTATTTATTATTCTGCATTCCCCAATTCTTTCTCTTCCAGAGTTCGGTGCCAGGTATCTTTCTTAAAAGTAAATTTAATTTTCTTTCTCTTCTGTTTACAAGGCCCTCTAGCTTCTTACTGACAACAGTGTAGAGTTCCAGCAACTAACCATGGTCTTCAAGGCTCATCACCACCTGCTCTGTAGTTAGTTTTCCCATCAGCACCCTCTGATCTTGCCCCAGGGAACTTCTCATTGTTTGCTGTCTACAAATCTATTTTTGTGACACCAGGGCTGTAAGCTCTCTGAGTTCTGCTCCCCATGGTTAATTGTCTGCACTGTCTGTTCCACTTATTTAAGAGTCAGCTACAGGGACTGTATGTTGAGGATTTATAGGCTTTTTAAATAATTTTTTTATTTCATCAAAAATTTTATTTTATCAGTTACAAGCATTTGACTGAAAAGGCAAACATTATTAAAAGATTTATACTCAAACAAACAAACAAACAAACAAACAAAGAACAGAGAGCATCTCCACAATCCTGCTCCCAGAGGGAACCATTTTAACTTTTTTGTTCTGTTATTACTACAATTTACCTCCATTTAAAAAGTATAACACTATGTAATGAATTTCTATTATGGAACCACTTCTTTTTCCTGCATCATTGCAAAATAATTATATCACCTTTTTGTTAAATAAAGATCTAACACATTGTTATTATAATGTGAATGTTAAAATGGACACTATATATGAATATTACATTTTTCATATCATGGTTATTGTGAATAATGCTTCAATGAACATGAGAATACAGTTATCTCTTTGAGATAATGATTTAATTTCCTTCCTATGTATACCCAGAAGTGGGATTACTAGATAATATGGTAGTTTTATTTTTAATTTCTTCAGGAACTTCCATACTCTTTTCCATAGTAGCTGTACCAGTTTACATTCCTACCAACAGTGTACAAGAGTTCCCTTTCTTCACATCCTCACTAGCATTTTTTATCTCTTATTTTTTTTTAAATAATAGACATATAACAGTTGTGGAGTGACATCTCATTATGGTTTTATTTGCATTTCCCTGATGGGCAGTAATGTTGAGCAACTTTTCATGTACCTGTTGGCTATTTGTATATCTCCTTTGGTAAAATGTTTAATTTTCTTCAAACTTATCTCACCATGAAATCCTTTTCTCATGTAAACATTTTTTTGTTGTTTTACATTCTAATAATTTGAGAAGCACTGGCGAAAATGTGTTTCAGATAAGCCAGAGAGGAAAGCAGAAAGTTTGGCAAAAGAGAGGGCCCAGGTATAAGAGTTCCTGGGTGAAAGTTGACTTGCTTATGGGTTCACTAAAAAATGATTTGAGACTTGGGGGCAGAAGCCAGGGACCAGAGATGGAAATATCTTCCATCTCCCAGGGAGCTAAGGAAGCTGAATGGAGAAATACACTCTACCCTGGAACCAGAGTGCCAAAGTGACCTGTTCATATTCCTAAAGTAATACCAGAGATGTTTCTGCAATGGGCTGTGATTCACACCAGCTCCAGAAACTATTTCAGTTTGGTAGTCTCAATGTCCTTGAGTTTCAACCAAGTCAAGTCAATTAGTGAAAGAACAGGAACAGGAGTGCTTGTCTAGTGTCAGCCAAGAAGCCTGAGGAGACTTAAATCACCTTAGCACAGCAATGTTGTGCTCTGTAAGCCAGAGCTTTGGCTTTGTTTGCTTTGTTTTAATATTTTATTTCAATTTTTTGCATTGACTTCACCAGTAAAATCTTTTGAAAACTACCCATCTACCTGGAATTAAGAGGGAGGTATATATCTATATCTATCTATATCTATATCTACCTATCTGTCTATATATGTATGTTTTTTTTTTAACAAACTGACTTGAGAAATACTAACATATGCCATGGTGTTAGCAGTGGACTTATTATCAATTTGATTCTCCCAAAACTGTTAGAACTCTGGGATATTCTTGTAGTAAATCTTAGAGATTTGAATGATTAAGAAGAATTATCTGTCTTTCTCCCACAGCAGATGATTCCCTTTGTTTCCTACTAGTTGGTCAACAAAGTACACACTGATACCCTCAGTTAAAATGTATATAGCCATGGAATATTATTTCATATACACTATTAACTGTAAGTTTCTTACTACATTTCTACTTGTTATAACCTGAAGATATAATTTCTTAACATGGAATATCTATTTTTAGTGTGAATCACACCTTTATGTACCACATGTATTTAAATAAGACTAAAATAGAGGAACATATTTATTTCTCTCTCAGTAGACGTCACAGAGTTTTTAAAAAAAATACTCATACTTTTGGGGAAAGAACCAAAAAATGGAGCTCCTTTTTAAGTATAATAAGACTCTTGGGAAAATTATCCAATATAAGAAGAAAATAACAAAAAAAAATAAGCCACACAAACTTCAATTTAAAACACACTAGTCTGATTTCCAATATAGAATTTGTGTTCATATCTTTATTTAGCAGCATTACGGTTGTTTTTTTCCATGTGCTGTCCTCATAATTTGGTAGTTAACCTTCTTGTTTTTAAAAAAGAAGTTCTGCCAAAGTATGCTGAGCAAGTTGTTTGTTTCTAAACCCTGAGAAATCAAAAGTAGTAAGTAAACTTTATTATTATGACATTTTAATTATGAGTGCATTCATGTATTTTCTCTTTTGATCTTTGAGTCATTTTATGATTCTGGAGTTTAAATTTGTGAACTTGGGGGATCATTATCATTTAACTAAAGAGTAATGCTAACCCATGTTCTTATATAAATAAAGTTATGTAAATAAAGTTATCCCCTTACTTTTCAAAATAATATTAACACTTTACATTTATGTTGTGTCAGGGTTCTTATATATATAATTTCACCTACTAACAAGTAGCTTACAATACTAACAGGTCAAATATTGCTTTCCCCCAGGCTTCTCACTCTCTTTGGTTTATTTGTTTGCTTATTTGTTTGTCTATTATGAATAAGGAAACTGAAGCTTACAGATGGAAAGTGATGCCTCCAGAGTTGTACAAATAGTAGATGGTTTCCCTATATCTAAAGCTAACAATTTCATCCTGCTTTCTGTGACACTGGGCTCCCTCTCAGTATATAAACAGTTTAATTCAAACCTGAAGAGTGAAATGAAAAATGTGACCTCTCTTTCCTAAGCCAGTTCTTAACCAAAGGAAAGTGTCTGAATGGGTAGCAGGAGGGAACTGTGCAGCCTTGTATGATAGGATGAGAAGGTAATAAGTTGGAATCATGGAATTTTGAGGCTATTTCTTTCTCAACAAATCACTTTTCTAGGACTCTGAGGCACTACTGTGTACCCAGTTGCATGACACACTCTCAGGGTAGAAAGATAATAGGACACAAACCATGGACTTGAGAAGGTCATATTCTGAGTAAACACAATACACATATAGATAAGTATTTATGATAACATATGGTCAGTTCTTTAGGCTCCACAAAGTTCTGTGGAATAAGAACAGGAAAAATCTGATTTTGAGAGGTGTTATGGTATGAAATTTGTGTTCCTCCCACCCATCAAAGTTCATATGTTAAACTACCAATTCCCAATGTGATTGTACTAGAAGGTAAACCTCTGGAAGGTGATTAGGTCATAGCATGAAGATTTCCTGAATGGGATTAAGTCTCCTATAAAAAGAGACCCTACAGAGCTCTGGCACATGCACTCTCTCTCTCTCTCTCTCTCTCTCTGCCTGGTGAGGACGTAACCAGGAAGAGGGACCTTACCAGCAACTGGTAAGGTCCAGTTGAACCAACAAATCAGCGAGCTTGTTAGTCTTAGACTTCCCAGGCTCCAGAACTGTGAGAAATAAGTGTCTTGTTTAGGCCACCCAGTTTATGGTATTTTTGTTTAGCAACCTGAGTTGACTAAAACATGGGGTCTGAAGCCTATACAACTTGATGTGTGTATGGAAGGTGGAGGGGATATAAGAAAAAGACTACAAAAACTATAAATATAAAATTAGGTACAGGGTCTTGGAAAGCCTGAAGTTTAAGCTTCTGTAGTGTTACCCTAATCTTGATAATAGAAGGTTGAAGAGCCCTGGGGTGGGTGGGTAGGGACTCTGGAGCAGAGTAGTCATAGAGAAAGGAGGCTTCCCAGGGGAAAGACTTGGGGGCATCCAGGACATCAAGGGCAGCTGCTAAGAATCTCTCTGGGACGGAAAGTAAACAAACAGGTGCTCTACAGAAACAGCCTCACTGACCCTGCAAACCCCTGATGTGCCTCCCTAACAGGGAAATTCTCCTGTAATATCTTTAAAATAAAATGGATTAACCTGAGCAAGTACAACCATTCTCCCAGTTTAAAAAAATAACAACTTTTGTCACCACATATAAGACATATCTTTAAAAAGTGATATCCTCAAATAGGCTTTGCTTTTAAAATGTGAATTTAAGGGGCACCTGGGTGGCTCAGTCTGTTGAGCACTGGACTCTTGATTTCAGCTCAGGTTGTAATCTCAGGGTTGTGGGATGGAGCCCTGCCTGTTGGGCTCTGTGCTCAGCTCTGAGTCTTCTTGTCCCTCTCCCTCCCCATCCACTTCTCCCTGCACTCATGTGCACACACGTGCTCTCCCTCTCTCTCTTTCTCTCTAAAATAAATACATACATACATACATACAATATTTGAAAAAATAAAATAAAAGTGGGTGTCAAAGGTTAATAAGTGGCAGAATTGTGAACAATTCCAAAAATATAAAAAATTAAATGTAAATTTAAAATAAGTGGATGGAAATTATGAGAATGTCTTGTTGTAGAAAGCCTCATTTCAAAAACATGATGAATGCAGTGGAAAAAAGGTAGAGGATCTCATACCAAGTGAGCAAGTAACTCCAAACCTATAACATTAATTCAAAAATAGGGGTAATAGGACAGAGGGGATGTTATTTCCTACTGTTATTCCTAGTTAAGGATTCAGTAATTTATTTATTTATTCAGCAGATAGTCATCGAATGCTTACAACTAACAAGCACTGTACTAACTGCTAGAGAAACAACCTTGAATAAAAGAGAAAAGAATAAAATTGCTAATCCCATGCACATTATGTATGGAGAGAAAATTGTCAAAAAAATAAACAAATTAGTAACACACGTCATATGTTGGAAAGTGACAAATGCTTTTGAGGACAATTAAGAAATTAATTAATAAAGCGGGCAGTGGGGTGAGTCATATTCCAGGAAGGTGAGTGTTGAGATTTTAAAGAGTGCAGTTGGGGGAGGCCTCACATATAGGACAGGATTTGAATGGAGGGAGTAAGAGAAGGAGCCATTCCAAGAGAGGGAATAGCTAGAGCCCATGTGTAGGAGACTGTTATAAATTCCACAGTAAACATACTAATAACAGAATTTCAGTGCATTTAATTTGTTCTTAATGCTTATATGTGTGTGTATAGACATAATACTGAGTATAACTGATTTTTATTTTCTTTATTATTTTATTGACAAATAAAATTGTAAAATATTTAAAGTGTATAATATGATAATTTCATATATGTACACATTGTGCTAGGACTCCCCACATTGAATTAATTAACATATCTATCTAATGATTAGAAATTATTCAAATCCAAACAGGTGAATTTCTTTAATAAGTCAAATTCTCTAATTTTGTCTGACTGATTTCCAACAATCTGGGAAAGTAATTTCTTAAACTCCCCTCGACTATCTCAGCTTTTGTTTTAGTCAAGAACGATGTGCTGAAATGGGCTCTATTCCAGGTATTTTAAATCTTTAAGTAATATTGATAACAGCCAGGGGTCACTGTATTCTTTGAGATTTATCAATAGTTTAAACTCTCTCTCCTATATTCTCTGGGGTATTCACAGTAGAAATTTGTGTGGGCAAGAGAATCTACTAAGCTTGGTGCCAATGAGATTAACTTGCATCACTTCACAATTCTTATTACTGGGGAATTGTTTGATCCTGGCATTTTCCTGCAGATCTCTGTAACCACCCACCTCTTCACTGAAGCATTGTGTTCTTAGTCCCTCCTGTCTTGGCCCACATCCATCTCCTTTCCTATGTGCTCTCCTTCATGCCAAAATCTCCATTTATTTCTTTGTGCAGAAAAGTTCAGATTTCTTTTTGTTTTTCTCTCTGCAATTGTCCCTTAAGTTTTTCATGTTTTCACATTTATAGGTATAGATAGAGTCATCTGGAAAGAAATTCTACATCCCCTTTTTTATAGTCAGTTTTGAGTTTTAAAAATCATTTTCTCTCCTGTACATTTACTCTAAGTCTTCAAAACAAAAATTATTGTTATTCATTATTGTTGTTTTACAGAGCAGAAATCTAAAGTGTAAAGAAGTTTTTTGCCCATGGCCACACAGCTGGTTCTAAGTTTATCTGTTCCCAAGGTCAATGCCCTGCGTGAACTCATTGGTATCATGTAACAAAGCCATGGTCATGCAAAATAAGCCAACTCCTTAGACAGGATTCTGGAAGAGGATACAGTCTCATATTGTGTATCTGGAATATTCTGAGCAGGTCATGGGTGGTATAAAGAAACTGGCTTCATTTTAGGGAAGTGTAGTTAGCATAATAAAGTGATGAAGAGTCCTCATGTATGATGTGATAACAGGTTTTTAAAAAATAGGAGCTCTGACTGTACCAGAGTTATAGTGGTTCATTGATATAATCCAAGAGTATAAAGTCAGAAATTCTGTGAATAGTATGAATATTAAGTTTCCCAAATCACTGTATATTGAAATTAGTATGTGGGAGTTGATGTATAGCTTCAAAAATTATATTTGGATCCAAATTTAAGGAATACTGTATTACATGACAATTAATAGCACTGATAGTCTCATTATTCCAAACCGTGCCATGGACTTTCACTGCAGTTTCTAAGCCTTGGTTTTTGTTTGTTTGTTTGTTTGTTTGTTTGTTTTTTGTTTTTTGTTTTGTTCTGTTTAGGAGTGGGAGGGGATAGGATCAGAGGGAAAGGGAGAGAGGGACTCTTAAACAGGCTCCATACCCAACATGGAGCCCCACATGGGGAACAATCTCACAACCCTGAGATCATGACCTGAGACAAAATCAAGAGTCAGTCACTTAACCAACTGAGCCACCCAGGGGTCCTGACTTTAAAACAGTTTTGATTAAGGTTCAAAATTATGACACACAAACTGACTTCTACAAATAATGTTCCCAGAATGAATCACTGATCTGATCTCTAATTCTTATGCTTTTATATGTTATATTCAGATAAGAAATATCATTTTTTCCAAGTTAAATATTCTACTTTAATAGATATTCCAATACAGAAAAAAGCTCCTGTGAATGACTAACATGAAGAAGATTTTAATGCATTTTATGTAATATCTAGTGGTGTTGACAATGGATAATTATTGGAAAGTTAATTCAGACATGAAAATGAACAGTGATTTCTAGCATCTGGTTATTTACTAGCATATCCTTAGGGTGTGAAATTCTTGTGGGTTATCTTGTGCCAACAATTAAGCCAAGGCATCCTTTGAAGTAAATTATAAATCTCAAACCTGAAACACATTTTCCCTAAGTCAGAGGCAATATTGGGTATCTAATGAAGTATAACAAATTACCATAAACTTGGTGGCTTAAAACAACAGGCATAGCTTATCTGGATTCTCTCCTTCAAGGTTTCCCACAGGCTGCAATTAAGTCTTCAGTTAGGCTGTGGTCTCCTGTGAAGTTTCCCCTAGGAAAAGATCCACTTCCAAGCCTATGTGGTTGTTGGCAAGATTCAGTTCCTTGAGGGTTGCTGACCTAAGGGCCTCAGTTTCTCACTGGACACTGGCTGGAGGCCACTCTCAGTTTCATATGGCTTTTCCATATGTCAGCTAGCTTCGTCAAAGCCAACAAGGCTTTGATGTTATTATCTCATGTCATCTAATCACAAAAGTGACATTCTGCTACTTTTGGAATAGCCTATTTATTAGAAGCAAATCACTAGGCTAATGCACACTGGGATCATCTGGCACCATCTTAGTGTTTGGTCACCATAAAGACAAAGAAAGATAGAAATTACTTCATCATAATTTTAAGAGGAAAGTCATTTTACACTCTTTCTACTCTTTGACAATAACCAAGTAATGTTAATTTTTCAATATAAGTAGGATAATAATGTGCTGTAAAAATAGCAAATACAACCAGGGATACCACAGATGCCCAATAATAGTTGGTTGGTCAGTTGTCCTTATATGCTGTGATTCTGAAATTTTAGAAGTTCTCTGGTAGCCATAGTCTAAAAGCCATTTACCTCTTTTGATATTCTGCTTCATTATCTTTTTGTTTTGTTGTTGCTGTCGTATCCTGCAACAACTCATCTTTCAACTTGGACAAGTTCTCTTTCTGTGTCTTATTTTCTGTGTCTGTATCATTGTAAATTTTGTGAAAACATCTCTTTCCTATATCATAGGAATGGTAAAAATGTGGATGAGATAATGAGATACAAGTGCAATAATACTAAGCTTAAAAGGATGAGACACTTTATAAATACAAAAATTCTAGAATAGAAGGTACAGTAAAAGTGATACATACAAATCTACCATTGAAGGTATAGTAAAGTAATACATACTTGAAATCATTTTAAAAGCGTGATGAGAGGGGTGCCTGGTTGGCTCAGTGGGTTAAGCCTCTGCTTTCAGCTCAGGTCGTGATCTCAGGGTCCTGGGATTGAGCCCCCCATCTGGCTCTCTGCTCAGCAGGGAGTCTGCTTCCCCCTCTCTCTCTGCCTGCTGCTCTTCCTACTTTTGATCTCTCTCTCTCTCTGATAAATAAATAAAATCTTTTTTAAAAAAGCGTGATGATAGTGAACTTCAAATGCAATGCACACTTATTCTGATGTTGCTTACCTATGTATAGTTTAGTAAACAGAAGAGTGACCTTTAAAAATGATATCTGAGAGGAGAAATACAAATTAACCACTATGTGGTCATCAGAAGACAGTGTGCAGCCAGGAGTTTACACCACACACTCACTACCACCACAGGGTAAAAAAAGGGCTGAAGCTCTTGGTGCTCTGCTGTTGGTCACTCTGGGGACAAATTCTATTAACAGCTTTGCCTTCAGCCTGATGTTGGGTTGCAAGTACTGAACGCCGACTTGTCTCTAGTAAGGGGTTTTACTATGTCAACATTCTAATTAGCATCCACATGGAAGGTGCCTGTTATTATTGGCTTAGTTGCCTCTGTAATCCTGACAAACCATTCGATTGAAGAGTACTGTGGATGTAGTGTATAGCAGCCTGCGGCTTTCTTTGAAAGGGTATATTAAAGCTGGATCCAGATTACAAATGTTTAACCTGGCAAATAGCACTATGACCTCTAAAACAAATATTGTGTCATTAATATAGCAGTGTCCACTGATGGGATTGGCAACCTAAAATGTGCTGTCTGTAAACATTTTCAAATACTATTTGAGGTCCTTAATTAACCCTATTAAGCTTACATATTGAAAAAAAAAAAAACCCAGCCAATCAGTATAAAAGAACAACTGAATAAAGATAGAGATATGGTTATTTTACATACATATTATAAATTCTCTGGAGTCTGTGGTTTTAAATCAGATTTAATGTTATTTGAAAATTATCTTTCTTCCCCTAAGAAGTAAAATTCTTAACACATCATAACAAAATATAATCGGGGTGCCTGGGTGACTCAGTTGGTTAAAGCCTTTGCCTTGGGCTCAGGTCATGATCCCAGGGAGGTTGCTTCCCCCTCTCTCTATCTGCTTCCCTCTCTGCTGCTTGTGATCTCTGTCAAATAAATAAATAAAATCTTTTAAAAAAGAACAAAATGCAATTAAGAATGATTAAATCCATCATTGAACCACAGAGTAAGTTTAGACTTGGAAGTAACCTTACAGGTCATCTATAACAACCCCTCAACAAGTTGAAGTGAAAAACCACAATTGTGGTTTACATATATATTACATATATATGTAATAATACACATATATTACAATTTTTCATCATGGACTTCTAAATCAATGGGTTGGAATTTTCTTTCCAGTCATGAATGTAATGGATGAAACCTTGTGTTATCTAAAATTTTACTGAAGAAATAATATGAAAATTAAAGATGGTGCTAAAAGTTTGAATCCCCTATAAACAAATGTGAAGTTGTGCTTCAGTGTTTCTTTAAATAGTGTTTTTCTCTCTCTGCATCTTCCTTCCATTTGAGGATCCATTTTATTCACAATACAACAGCTACCTGAATGTCTCCAGCCATCTATATTCATAAATGTCTATGTCAGTAGAATATTATTGCAATGAGCTTTGCTTCAGTAATGTGTCACAGTTAACATTTCCTTCATTCATTCCTTCATTTGTTAGCCAGTCATTAAAAGAAAAGAAACCTTCATGAGGACTTATACATTCTTAATCAAAGCATTGTCAGGTTTAAAGATCAGAGGAAGTGAGCTATGGTTGGGTATAGAGGAGAAGACCACTTAAGAATCTTATCAGAAACACATAAAAAAGCCTTAATGCTTGACTCCTTCTCTACACATCGCAACTTCTGGATCTCATACTGCTTCATCTATTTTGTGAATCAGTTTGAATAGCAATCATGGCATCATGTTACTTCAAATATTGTTGAAGAGGCAGCCCTTGGGAGAACTTTTCCAGAGAAACATGTTCCTCCCTGAGCATCCCTCATGTTCTCTCTGAATCTGCTTCTCAGTATTAGCTATAGCAAAACAAATAGCCAAAACCCAAAACCAAACAAACAAACAGGAAGCAAAATAACAAAAATAGTCCCTGCCTACAAGGAGGTCTCTATTTAGAAGGAAAAACAGAAAACTTGACACACAAATGCACACATGCAAATTTTGCTATAGGAGCATGAGGAGAAATTTCTTGAAGAAAAGGAATGACAAGCCAAGTGCTGAATGGTAATGTTTAGTCATGTGGAAAAAGAGGTAAGTGATTCCAAGTACCCAGAGAAGTGTGTGTGAAGGCATAAAGTCATGAAGAAGCATGGCCTGAGTTCTGAGGAGGCCAGTATTGCTAAAGATGAGTGCATTGTGGATATAGAGGAGAAGTTTGGTCTGGGAAGATGGGCAACCACCACAGTGGCCTGGTGAGCAATGCTAAACAACTTGGATTATATCCCAAAAACAACAGTAAAATATGAAAAGACCTTTAAAAGTTATTTTATGGAATGCATCCAATTCATCTAGGTTGCTTAACTTATTGGCATATAACTGTTGATAATAATTTCTGATGATTGTTTCTATTTCGTTGGTGTTAATCATGACTTCTCCCTTTTCACTCATAATTTTTTTTTTAATTTGGGTCCTCTCTATTTTCTTCTGGATTAATTTGGCCAATGGTTTATCAATCATCTTGATTCTTTCAAAAAACCAGCTTCTAGTTTCCTTGATGTGTTCTACCCTATCTCTAGTTTCTATCTCATTGATCCCTGCTCTAATCTTGATTATTTCCCTTCTTGTGTGTGGAGCTGACTTAATTTGTTGATTCTCCAGTTCTTTAAGGTGTAAAGAGAGCTGGTGTATTCTGAATTTTTCAATATTTTTGAGGGAGACTTGAATGGTTATGTATTTCCCCCTTACGACCACCTTTGCCATATCCCATTAGTTTTAGACAAAAGTGTCTTCATTCTCATTGGTTTCCATGAATTGTTTAAGTTCTTCTTTGATTTTCTGGTTGATCCAAACATTCTTAAGCAGGATGGTCTTTAGCTTCCAAGTGTTTGAATTCCTTCCAAACTTTTTCTTGTGGTTGAGTTCTAGTTTCAGAACATTGTGGTCTGAGAGTATGCAGGGAATAATCTCAATCTTTTGGAATTGATTGAGCCCTAATTTGTGATCCAGTATGAGGTCTATTGTGGAGAAAGTTCCATGTACACTCGAGAAGAATGAGTATTCTGTTGGTTTAGGGTAGAATGTTCTGTATATATCTATGAGGGTTATCTGGTCCAATGTGTCATTCAATGTTTTTGCTTCTTTATTTTCTGCTTGGGTGATCTATCCATTACTGAGAATGGCATGTTAAGATCCCCTACTATTAATGCATTCATATCAATATGACTCTTTATCTTGATTAACAGTTGTCTTATGTACTTGGCTCTTCCTGTATTGGGGGCATAAATATTTACAATTGTTAGGTTTTAACTTCCAAAACAGAATCAGGAAGAAATTTATAACCTGAATAGGCCAATATCTAGTAATAAGATTGAAGCAGTGATCAAAAACCTCCCAAAAAACAAGAGCCCAGGACCTGAAAGTTTCTCTGGAGAATTCTACCAAACATTCAAAGAAGAAATAATACCTTTTCTCCTGAAGCTGTTCCAAAAAATAGAAACAGAAGGAAAACTCCCAGACTCTTTTTATGAAGCCAGCATTACCCTGATCCCCAAACCAGGAAAAGACCCCACCAAAAAGGAGAATTTCAGACCAATATCCCTGATGAATATGGATTCCAAGATTCTCAACAAGATCCTAGCTAGTAGGATCCAAATCAATAAGAGGAGAGAGAAGAACCACATGGTCCTCTCAATTGATGCAGAAAAAGCATTTGACAAGATACAGCATTCATTCCTGATTAAAACATTCAAAGTATAGGGATAAAGGAAATATTCCTCAACTTCATAAAATCTATCTATGAAAAACCCACAGTGAATATCATCCTCAATGGGAAAGAGCTGACAATCTTCCCTTTGAGATCAAGAACATGACAAGGATGTCCAATCTCACCACTGTTATTCAATATAGTACTAGAAGTCCTATCAATAGCAATCAGACAACAAAAAGAAATACAATGTATTCAAATTGGCAAAGAAGAAGTCAAACTCTCTCTTTACAGATGACATGACACTTTATATGGAAAACCCAAAAGACTCCACCCCCAAATTACTAGACCTCATACAGCAATTCAGTAAGGTTGCAGGATACAAAATCAATGTACAGAAATCAATTGCTTTCTTATACACTAACAATGAAAATATAGAAAGGAAAATTAGAGAATCGATTCCATTTACTATAGCACCAAGGACCATAAGATACCTGGGAATAAACCCAACCAAAGAGATAAAGGATCTGTACTTGAAGAACTACAGAACACTCATGAAATAAATTGAAGAATAAATATTGTTAAAATGTCTATACTGGGTGGGGAGGAGTCAAGATGGCGGAGAAGTAGCAGGCTGAGACTACATCAGGTAGCAGATCAGCTAGATAGCCTACCAATCCATTGCGAACACCTACAAATCCAACAGGAGACCAAAGAGAAGAAGAACAACAATTCTAGAAACAGAAAATTGACCACTTTCTGAAAGGTAGGGCCAGCGGAGAAGTGAATCCAAAGCAACAGGAAGATAGACTTTTTAAAAGTCTGCTCCACTGAGGGACATCGCTCCAGAGGCTGAACTGAGTGAAGCCCATGCGGGGTCAGCGTGGCTCCAGGTCCCATGGGGTCACAGAAGGATCGAGGGTGTCTGAGTGTCACAGAGTTCTCAGGTATTAGAGCGGGGTAGCCAGCTACAGAGACAAAGATGAGGAGTGAGTTTTCATCTCAGGGTTACCTTGAACCAGTCACAGCCTGGGTGAACTTGGAGCATGGCTGGAGGCCAGGGAGATAGGAGTGATTAAACGCTTTTCTCCAAGCGTGGCCAGAGGCCAGGGAGGTGGGAGTGATTGAACGCTTTTCTCTGAGGGCGCACTGAGGAATGGGGCCCCGAGCTCTCGGCTCCTCCCGGCCAGAGATTGGGAAGCCGCCATTATCATTCCATCCTACGGAACTCTACGGAAAGTGTTCAGGGAACAAAAGCTCCCCAAAGTGAAACTGAGCAGATTACTTAGCCCAGCCCATGGTAAGGGCAGGGCAATTCTGCCTCAAGCAAAGACACTTAATCACTACAACAGTCCCCTCCCCCAGAAGATCAACAAGAAATCCAGCCAAGATCAAGTTCAATTACCAAGGAGAACAGTGGAATTCCAGAGGAGGAGAAAGCAAAGTATGGAACCCATGCCTTTCTCCCCATGATTCTTTAAGCTTGGAGTTAACTAATGTTTTTTTTCTTCTGCTAAGTTTTTTTTTAACTTTTACCCTTTCCTCTCTTAACGTTTTTTTAACTTATTTTATCTTAATAATACCTTTCAAGAAAAATAATAAAAATAATAATAATCTTTTTTGAACCTTCATTTTTATAGTCATATTTTATCCTTCATTGTATCTAACTTTTTGTATACACATAGGGTTTTTTTTCTTCTAAAAAATTTGGGGTACAACTTCTCCTAATAGATCAAAATATACCCAAAATCTAGCTCCGGGCTTGTTCTAATCTCCATCCCGAGCAAATTCTCTCCACTTTTTTTTTCTTTATTTTCCCAACCAACTTACTTTATCAACTCCTTTTTTAGATAATTAAAAAAAAATTTCTCATCTTTATAGGCATATCCCATCCCTTCATTGTGTCTACCCTTATATGTTTTTCATTCTTTAAAGTTTTGGGAGGTAGTTTCTTCCAAGAGACTAAAATACTCCCAAAATTAAGTGGGTGACCCTGTTCTAGTCACCAGTCTAATACATATATATATATATATATACACACACATACACATACACATACATATACATATATATACATGTATATATATTAATCTATATATTATATATATGCTATATATATTAGACATATACATATATATGTGTATATATAGATATACATTCCATTTTAATATTTTTTCTTTATTTGTTTTCTTTTTTCACCTTTTTTTTCCCCTGAACTTATTTTTATCCTCTTTCTCCCTCCCATGATTTGGGGACTCTTCTGATTTGGTTAAAGCACATTTTCCTGGGGTCTTTCCCAACTCTTTAGTATTTTATTTGCTCCTTCATATATTCTTATCTGGACAAAATGAAAAGGTGGAAAAACTCACCACAAAAAAAAGAACAAAAGGCAATACTGTAGGCTAGGGACCTAATCAATACAGACATTGGTAATATGTCAGATCAAGAGATCAGAATGATGATTCTCAAGGTTCTAGCCGGGCTTGAAAAAGGCATGGAAGATATTAGAGAAATCCTCTCTGGAGAGATAAAAGACCTTTCTGGAGAAATTAAAGAACTAAAATCTAACCAAGTTGAAATAAAAAAAAGCTATTGATGAGGTGCAATAAAAAATGGAGGCTCTTACTGCTAGGATAAATGAAGCAGAAGAAAGAATTAGAGGACCAAATGACAGAGAATAAAGAAGCTGAGCAAAAGAGAGACAAACAAATATTGGAACATGAGGAGAGAAGTCGAGAGATAAGTGACACCATAAGATGACACAACATTAGAATAATGGGTATTCCAGAAGAAGAAGAAAGAGAGAGGGAGCAGAAGATTGGAGAGATATTATTGGAAAGATATATTGGAGAGAATTATTGTAGGGAATTTCCCTAATATGGCAAAGGGAACAAGCATCAAAATCCAGGAGATTCAGAGAACCCCTCAAAATCAATAAGACCCTGTCACCTAATAGTAAAACTTACAAATCTTAGCGACAAAGAGAAAATCCTAAAAGCAGCCCGGGAAAAGAGGTCTGTAACATACAATGGTAAATACATCAGATTGGCAGTGAACTTATCCACAGAGACCTGGCAGGCTAGAAAGAAATAGCATGATATATTCAGATCACTAAATGAGAAAAACATGCAGCCAAGAATACTATATCCAGCTAGGCTATCATTGAAAATAAAAGGAGAGATAAAAAGCTTCCATGACTAAAAAATTGAAAGAATTTGCAAACACAAAACCAGCTCTACAGAAAATACTGAAAGGGGTCCTATAAACAAAGCAAGACCCTAAAAGTAGTAGATCAGAAAGGAACAGAGACAATACACAGTAACAGTTACCTTACAGGCAATACAATGGCACTAAATTCCTATCTTTCAATAGTTACCATGAATGTAAATGGGCTAAATGCCCCCAATCAAAAGACACAGGGTATCAGAATGGATAAAAAAACAAAACCCATCAATATGCTGCCTACAAGAAACTCATTTGAGACCCGAAGACACCTCCAGATTTAAAGTGAGGGGGTGGAAAACAATTTATCATGCTAATGGACATCGGAAGAAAGCTGGGGTAGCAATCCTTATATCAGATCAATTAGACTTTAAGCCAAAGACTATAATAAGAGATGAGGAAGGACACTATATCATACTCAAAGGGAGTGTCCAACAAGAAGCTCTAACATTTTAAATATCTATGCCCCTAACATGGGAGCAGCCAACTATATAAACCAATTAATAACAAAATCAAAGAAACACATCGACAATAATACAATAATAGTAGGGGACTTTAACACTCCCCTCACTGAAATGGACAGATCATCCAAACAAAAGATCAACAAGGAAATAAAAGCCTTAAATAACATGCTGGCCCAGATAGATATCACACATATATTCAGAACATTCCATCCCAAAACAAAAGAATACACATTCTTCTCTAGTGCACATGGAACATTCTCCAGAATAGATCACAGCCTGGGTCATAAATCAGGTCTCAACTAGTATCAAAATATTGGGATCATTCCCTGCATATTTTGAGACCACAATGCTCTGAAGCGAGAACTCAATCACAAGAGGAAATTTGGAAAGAACCCAAATACATTCAGATTAAACAGCATCCTTCTAAAGAATGAATGGGTCAACCAGAAAATTAAATAAAAATTGAAAAAATTCATGGAAACAAATTATAATGAAAACACAACGGTTCAAAATCTGTGGGACACAGCAAAGGCAGTTCTGAGAGGAAAATATATAGCGATAAAAGCCTTTCTCAAGAAACAAGAAAGGTCTCAAATACACTACCTAACCCTACACCTAAAGGAACTGGAGAAAGAACAAGAAAGAAAGCCTAAACCCAGCAGGAGAAGAGAAATCATAAAGATCAGAGGAGAAATCAATGAAATAGAAACTAAAAAAACAATAGAACAAATCAACGAAACTAGGAGCTGGTTCTTTGAAAGACTTAATAAGATTGATAAACCCCTGGCCAGACTTATTAAAAAGAAAAGAGAAAGGACCCAGATAAATAAAATCATGAATGAAAGAGGAGAGATCACAACTAACACCAAAGAAATACAAACAATTATAAGAACACACTATGAGAAACTCTATGCCAACAAATTTGACAATCTGGAAGAAGTGGATACATTCTTAGAGACATATAAACTACCACAACTGAACCAGGAAGAAATAGAAAACCTGAACAGACACATAACCAGTAAGGAGATTGAAACAGTCATCAAAAATCTCCAAACAAACAAAAGCCCAGGGCCAGACAGCTGCCGAGGAGAATTCTACCAAACATTTAAAGAAGAATTAATTCCTATTCTCCTGAAGCTGTTCCAAAAAATAGAAATGGAAGGAAAACTTCCAAACTCATTTTATGAGGCCAGCATCACCTTGATCCCAAACAGACAAGGATCCTATCAAAAAAGAGAATTACAGACCAATATCCTTGATGAACACAGATGCGAAAATTCTCACCAAAATACTAACCAATAGGATCCAACAGTACATTAAAAGGATTATTCACCAGGACCAAGTGGGATTTATTCCAATGCTGCAAGTTTGGTTCAACATCCACAAATTAATCAATGTGATACAACACATTAATAAAGGAAGAAAAAGAACCATATGATACTCCCAATAGATGCTGAAAAAGCATTTGACAAAGTGCAGCATCCTTCCTGATCAAAACTCTTCAAAGTGTAGGGATAGAGGGCACATACCTCAAAATTATCAAAGCCATCTATGAAAAAACTACTGCAAATATCATTTTCAATGGAGAAGAACTGAAAGCTTTTCTACTAAAGTCAAGAACAAGGCAGGGATGTCCATTATCACCACTGCTATTCAACATAGTACTAGAAGTCCTAGCCTTGGCAATCAGACAACAAAAAGAAATTAAAGACATCCAAATTGGCAAAGAAGAAGTCAAACTCTCACTCTTTGCAGATGATATGATACTATATGTGGAAAACCAAAAGACTCCACTCCAAAACTGCTAGAACTACTACAGGAATTCAGTAATGTGTCGGATATAAAATCAATGAAAGAAATCAGTTGCATTTCTATACAACAACAGCAAGACAGAAGAAAGAGAAATTAAGGAGTCAATCCCATTTACAGTTGCACCCAAAACCATAAGATACCTAGGAATAAACCTAACCAAAGGGGAAAAGAATCTGTACTCAGAAAACTATAAAGTACTCATGAAAGAATTTGAGGAAGACACAAAGAAATGGAAAATGTTCCATGCTCCTGGATTGGAAGAACAAATATTGTGGAAATGTCTATGCTACCTAAAGCAATCTACACTTTAAATGCAATCCTTTTCAAAATACCATCTTTTTTTTTTCAAATTATTGGAACAAATAATCCTAAAATTTATATGGAACCAGAAAAGACCTCAAATAGCCAAAGGAATATTGAAAAAGAAAGCCAAAGTTGGTGGCATCACAATTCCAGACTTCAAGCTCTATTACAAAGCTGTCATCATCAAGACAGTATGGTACTGGCACAAAAACAGACATAGATCAATGGAACAGAATAGAGATCCCATAAATAGACCCTCAACTCTGTGGTCAACTAATCTTTGACAAAGCAGAAAGGAATGTCCAGTGGAAAAAAGACAGCCTCTTCACCAAATGGTGTTGGGAAAATTGGACAGCCACGTGCAGAAAAACGAAATCGGACCATTTCCTTAGTCCACATGAAAACAGACTCAAAATGGATGAAGGACCTCAGTGTGAGACAGGAATCCATTAAAATCCTTGAGGAGAACAGAGGGAGCAACCTCTTTGACCTCGGCCGCAGCAACTTCTTCCTAGGAACACCACCAAAGGCAAGGGAAACAAGGGCAAAAATGAACTACTGGGATTTCATCAAGATCAAAAGTTTTTGCACAGCAAAGGAAACAGTTAACAAAACCAAAAGACAACTAACAGAATGGGAGAAAATATTTGCAAACGACATATTAGATAAAGGGCTAGTATCCAAAATCTATAAAGGGCTCAGCAAACTCAACACCCAAAGAACAAATAATCCAATCAAGAAATGGGCAGAGGACATGAACAAACATTTTTGCAAAGAAGACATCCAGATGGCCAACAGACACATGATAAAATGCTCCACATCACTTGGCATCAGGGAAATACAACTCAAAACCATAATGAGACACCACCTCATACCCGTCAGAATGGCTAAAATTAACAAGTCAGGAAATGACAGATGCTGGTGAGGATGCGGAGAAAGGGGAACCCTCCTACACTGTTAGTGGGAATGCAAGCTGGTGCAACCACTCTGGAAAACAGCATGGAGATTCCTCAAAAAGCTGAAAATAGAACTACCCTATGACCCAGCAATTGCACTAGTGGGTATTTACCCTAAAGATACAAACGTAATGATCCAAAGGGCACGTGCACCTGAATGTTTATAGCAGCAATGTCCACAATAGCCAAACTATGGAAAGAACCTAGATGTCCATCAACATATGAATGGATAAAGAAGAGGTGGTATAGATATACAATGGAATACTATGCAGCCATCAAAAGAATTGAAATCTTGCCATTTGCGACGACGTGGATGGAACTAGAGAGTATTATGCTTAGCGAAGTAAGTCAATCAGAGAAAGACAATTATCATATGATCTCCCTGATATGAGGAAGTGGAGATGCAACGTGGGGGGTTTGTGGGTAGGAAAAGAATAAATGAAAGAAGATGGGATTGGGAGGGAGATAAACCATAAGAGACTCTTAACTTCACAAAACAAACTGAGGGTTGCTGGGGGGGGGTGTTGGGAGAGGGTGGTGGGGTTATGGACATTGGGGAGGGTATGTGCTATGGTGAGTGCTGTGAAAAATGTGAATCTGGCGGTTCACAGACCTGTACCTCTGGGGATAAAAATACATTATATGTTTATTAAAAAAAATTTAAAAGTTAATAAATAAAGAAAAAATGAAATATTGGAAAAAATTTCTATGCTGCCTAGAGCCATCTATTCTTTCAAAGCCATCCCAATGCAAATTTCACCAGCATTTTTCAAAGAGCTGGAACAAAGAATCCTAATATTTGTATGGAACCAGTAGAGACCCTGTATTGCTAAGGAAATGTTGAAAAAGAAAAACAAAACTGGGGGCATCACATTGCCCGATTTCAAGCTTTACTACAAAGCTGCAATCACCAAGACATCATGGTAGTGGTACAAAAACAGACAGATAGACCAGTGGAACAGAGTAGAGAGCCCAGATATGGGCCCTCAATGCTGTGATCAAATATTCTTTGACAAAGCAGGAAAAATATGCAGTGGAAAAAAGACGATCTCTTCAATAAATGGTGCTGGGAAAATTGGACAGCTATATGCAGAAGAATGAAACTCGACCATTCTCTTACACTATACACAAAGATAAACTCAAAATGGGTAAAAGCTTCAATGTGAGGTAGGAATCTATCAAAATCTTAGAGGAGAACATAGCCAGTAATCTCTTCAACATCAGCCACAAAAAGTTCTTTCAAGATATTTCTCCAAAGTCAAAGGAAACAAAAGTGAAAATGAACTTTGGGACTTCAAACCTTCTGCACAGCAAAGGAAACAGTCAACAAAACAAAGAGGCAACCCACAGAATGGGAGAAGATATTCGCAAATAACACTACAGACAAAGGGCTGATATCCCGGATCTATAAAGAATCCCTCAAACTAAACACACACAAAACAGATAATCATGTCAAAAAATGGGCAGAAGACATGAACAGACACTTCTCCAAAGAAGACATACAAATGACTAACAGACACATGAAAAAATATTCGTCATCATTAGCCATCAGGGAGATTCAAATCAAGAGCACATTCATTGAGATACCACCTTATACCAGTTAGAATGGCCAATATTAACAAAACAGTAAACAACAAGTGTTGGAGAGGATGTGCAGAAAGGGGAACCCTCTTACACTGTTGGTGGGAATGCAAGTTGGTGCAGCCCTTTTGGAAAACAGTGTGGAAATTACTAAAAAAATTGAAAATAGAGCTACCCTATGACCCAGCAATTGCACTACTGGGTATTTACCCCAAAGACACAGGTGTAGTGAAAAGAAGGTCCATCTGTACCCCAATGTTCATAGCAGCAATGGCCACAGTTGCCAAACTGTGGAAAGAACCAAGATGCTCTTCAACAGACGAATGGATAAAGAAGATATGGTTCATATATACAATGGAATATTGTGCTTCCATCAGAAAAGATGAATACCCAACTTTTCTATCAACATGGGTGGGACTGGAAGAGATTATGCTGAGTGAAATAGGTCAAGCAGAGAGAGTCAATTATCATACGGTGTCACTTACTTGTAGAGCATAGGAATAACATGGAAGACATTGGGAGAAGGAGAGGAGTGAGTGAGGGGGAGACAAACCATCAGAGACTGTGGACTCTGAGAAACAAACTGAGGGTTTGGGAGGGGAGATGGGTGGGAAATTGGGTGAACCTGGTGGTGGGTATTAAGGAGGGTATGTATTGCATGGAGCACTGGGTGTGGTGCATAAACAATAAATTTTGGAACACTGAAAAAATAAAATAAAATTTAAAAAATAAATAAAATTTATTCTCTGATTTTATAAATCTCCTGATATACATTTACTGTAGAATTGTAAGTAAATATGGGAGACTATAAAGACAGAAAAATCTTTCATTAACCTATATCCAGAGAAAATCAATTTGAAATATATGTCCTTCTAGTGTATTTTCTGTTTGCATTTTATATGGTATATATTACATTTATTATATGAATTAAATCATTTAAGTCTTGTTTTATTCTTTTAATATATTTGTGTTTACTTTCCATTAAATATTGAAACCATAATTTTTAACATTTTGATTTGGCTTAACCATAAAATTATTTCATCATCCAATTATTGTTGGTTACCGTGTTGCTTCCAGTGTATTATCGTTATACATAAACCTAACCCCTATGCTACTTGAGGTCTTTCTAGCCTTTTAAGATCTTGGTAAGTGTGCTCAGATGACTGCTAATTCCATGGCCTGTGGAAGACTGAAACCCTCCCAAGATTCCTATGAATTCCTGGGATTCTTTTGCTTTCAGAGCAACAATTCTGCAAATGTGGTCATCAGGGGTTCTGCAAGGTCAAAACTATTTTCATTGTATTATTAAGAAATGATGTGTCTTTTCGTTTTCCTTGTCTCATGAGGGTAAAGTGGAGTTTTCTAGGTGCTACAGACATGAGATGACAGACAGCATCCTTCTCATGGTAATGGAATGTTTGGTTATACTGTTTGGTGTTTTAAAAACTTTCAGGATTAATATTGAATATGTAAGGATGAGTACGTATAACACTGAGAAATAATAGCCCATTGGGATCCTCAATACTTTTTAAGTATATAAGGGCTCATAATACAAAAAAATGAGAACTGCTATCTTAGTGCAACAAGGAGTTTTCCAAAGCAAGAAAATTCTGTCTCTAAGAGTTAATATGGTTCCAGCTCTCAATTAAGAGTTTTTTCCATATCAATTATAACTACTGTTTGGATGACTAAAATTCTTAATATCTTAACTTTAAATAGAAGTAAAGAATGGAGGGTGTGGTATATTCATATTTCTGCTTTAGAAAATTAGTGGAGAATATGTTAGAAGAATATTTGGAGTCCAATTAGGAGGCTATTATGTAAAGCAGGTGAGAAGGATGAAGCAGCAACAGTGTGATTTCACTGGAGCCAGATAAATGAGATGTGAGAGAGATGTAATCCCAGGCAGTTTTATTAGCTTTATTTCACAGATGAGAAAACAAGAGGCACAGTGGTATTGGCCAAAGTAGATTTTGAAATGGATCTAATGCCAAGTCTGTTGTTCTTCCTGCTATACAGGACTCAAGACCTCATTGTCCCTGAGAAAATACATTTATTTTTGACCTGAACACAAAGGTGGATAGCAAATCTAGCAACTCACTGTTTCCGGGGCAGCTTTGTTCACTTTTCTATAGTCCCCTGTAATATAGTCACTTAATCACAAAGGTTATCTTCATGGGCCAGTGAGTTTGATGTAATTCTCATGCTTTCTCTGTCCCTCTCCTTCTCCCTCCTTTTCTTTTCTTTTCTTTCCTTCGTTCTTTTTTTTCTTTCTTTTTCTCTCTCTTTTTTTTTAACTTATTTATTATAACTGCCCATGCAGCGGTACTAGATGATAGTCATAAGTGAAACACGTTGGCTTTATACATAGAAGCTTCTTAACAGTTCCTTATAATTCGTGTAACCATTTTGTGCTATAGCAGCTTTGTCTGCCCTTGGAGATCACAATCATTTGCAGAAAAGACAAATGAGTAACTGTGGCTTTGTTTAGAACTTCTCTGTAGGAGTGCTAATTATGAGTTCTGGAATCTCTCAGAGCTACAAAGTCCCCTCCAAATACTAGTTTGTGATTTCTTAGTGTAGATCCCTGTAGCCATATGGAAGTCACTAGTTTGATTCAACTTTGTGAAGACAACAAAAGATTAATATTAGGTCATGTTTGTACAAAACTAAGTGCTTGCCATCCCTGCTGCCTTTTTGGAGAAACATCTTCTTCTGAAATCTTAATTCCATAGTCATTGTTTCCACTTAATTACTTCAATTTTTATTGCATGTTTTTTCATTGAATTGTTAATAGGAAGGGGGAAATGGCGAACTGCTTTATACTTGTTCTGCAGAGTGAACTATAGTAAATAGAGTTCCATAAACTAGAATGGCTTTATTTCCAGTTTCAATAAATTTTATAGATAGTAACATTCCTTTTTTTTTTGTAAAATGGAGAATTTTTTTAAGTGTTCAATGATTCATTAGCTGCATATAACACCCAGTGCTCATCACCACACGTGCTCTCCTTAATGCCCATCGCCTGGCTGCCCCTTCCCCCACCTCCCTCCCTTCTGTAACCCTCAGTTTGTTTCCCTGAGTCCAGAGTCTCACATGGTTTGTCTTCCTCTCTGATTTCCCATTCAGTTTCCCCTCCCTTCCCCTATGGTCCTCTGGGTTATTTCTTATGTTGCACACTTTAAATATAGTTTAAATAGTCTATTTTGGGGACAAAAGAAAGAAAATATTTTTAAAGAATCACAAAAGTCAAAGTATTTCAGAGAAGGAGAAAAGTGTTTCATTCTTACTTAAGACATTCTATTCTTTTTTTTTTTTAAGATTTATTTATTTGACAGAGAGAGATCTCAAGTAGGCATAGAGGCAGGCAGAGAGAGCAGGGGAAGCTGACCCCATGCTGAGTAGAGAGCCAGATGCGGGGCTCAATTCCAGGACTCTGACATCATGACCTGAGCTGAAGGCAGAGGCTTAACCCACTGAGCCACCCAGGTGCCCCAGGACATTCTATTCTTTTAAGGCTCTCTCATGTGCAAGTGTACACGCTGAGAGCAACACAGTGTCATATTTCTCAGCATGAGTAATCGTGGAAAATATATAGCACCAACACAGGAAGTAAGTTCAGCTTAAAACGAGGCAGAAACAGCAGGTAAATAAGAAAACTGGGAAGTTTTCTAATTTTATTAAGCTTTTAAACATATTGCCCAATGAGAACTCTATATTATCAGAAAAATCAAGACTGAGAAGGCAGAAATAATTTTTTCATAGGGATAAATGCACTTACCCTTTTCCACAGCTCACCTTCCATGTCAAAAGTTCTTGATAATTTTCCAGAATGTTCTTCGGATAGATTTTTCTGTTTAATACAATCACATTTTACCTCAGATCCAATTGTTCATGGTCCAACTTCTTGTGTTCTAAATAGGTACTTCATTAGCTTCAGGATAAAATCAAATTTCCCATGAATATTACCTTCAGAGTCAAAATTGAAGACATATGAATACTAGAAATTCTGTAGTTTAGAACAAAAGTCCGTCTGATCCAAGATTGTATAGTAGAACCAAGGAAATATTGTAAGAGTGGTAACTTTTCAAATCCTTCAGCTGAAACATGGACTAATGTTATGTAAGAATTCTTAAGTTCCCTTGGAATGTATCTAATATCCACGCCAGTGGCAAAGAGGACAGATTGAAGAGAAATTAGAAATGATCTTGGATATCTCATCTTGAGCTATAAATACATATAATAATAAGATTATCTCAAGCATGCACGATTCTTATCACATATTGAGGCAAATTTTTGAGTTGCAAACATTTATAAAACATAACTCTCCCAACTTTGCTTGGGAAAGATGTTCATAGAAGTTCTGATTTTTCCAGCTTGAGCTACTCATGGGTTCTGTGAGGAACAAACCTGGTCCTCCTGGGGTAGAGGGGTTGAAATCACACCCACCAATATAGGACAGACTGTATATTTACTCATTTATATGTTTATTTCTTATCTTTACACTTGAAAATGTACCCATTGGAGCAAGGGCTTTCTCTGCCTTGTTCACTACTAGAGATGATCTCCCAGTATATATAGCAGGCACTTCACAGCTATTGCTTAAAATAATAGATATGCTGATTTTCCATTTAGGAACTCAAATTCTTTGCTTCTCTACCTCTTTTCTACTGCCAAGGTTTACTTTTATTTTCATTAGCATGTTCCTCCCATTCTACATTGTAAACAAAAATTAAGAGTTGTCAATAGACACTTCACTCAGTGAATGAACTATTTAGATCCTTCACTAGCACATTGTTTTCTAGGTCATGAGAAATATTCATTACTCCCCTAGAGAAGCTTCTGATCAGTGCCAGGACTACGTCATTTTCTTGGATGTATGTGAAATAAATTGCATCTTCTTCCTTATGAAGGATGTTCTCAGTTCAAATCATGGACTTTTCATAACTGTAACTCTCACTGTGACCCCCTGAGAGCCTTGTTCTTAGTAACATGGAACAGTTTTGTGGCCCTTTACAAGACTAGGAATTCTTCCACTGACCTTTCAACCCAGAACAAAACTTATTCCCTCCTCTTGTCTATATTCAATGTCTACTATTTAATTATTTTTGTAAAACCGCTTACTTATTTCAGGAAGTATTAGTACCTATCAAATGGTATTTTTTGCTTTTCAGTGATGTTATTTAGGTATATTTCTCATTATTATAATGGAGTCTGTGAGAATGATATCTGCTTAGCTTTTGTGAGTGGACAACATCTACGATCTCATAGAGCTTAGATTCTAGTGGGGGTTGATAAGCAGATAAATCAAGTTGTAAGGAAGAAAGATAACATATTGAGAGGGCTTCACAGAGAATGAAAATGAAGTACCACAATGAAGAGGGGCTTGTAAGTGATCAAAGAGGTGGCTTTTGAGCTCAGATCTGAATGACATCGACAAACCAACTCTCTGCAATACAGGTTCTCTCAGGTTCAGGGAACAGACCTTCTTCAGAAACACACGCGGTCGTAGGAAAACTTAAAAAAAAATGCTGTGTGGCTGGTGCACCTCAGGTGAGAAGGAGAGTGAACTAGTATGAAGTGTGAGGATAACAGGAACCAGATTATGCATGCTTGTGTAAACAAGACAGAGTATGAATTTTATTCTGAGTGAAGGGAAGCATCCCGAGGGTCCCCTGCAAGGGAATATGTAATCAGATTTGGTTTCTTAATTCCCACCTTCCTGCCATGCATCCTTCACTCCTTTCCCCTTTTTCTTTCCTTCCTCTGTTTTTTCCTCCTCCTCTCTTCCTCCCCTCCTCCTGTCCCTCCCTCCCTCCTTTCCTCTCTCCCCTTTTCCCTCTCTCTTTCCCTCCCTTCTCCCTTTTCTCTCCCCTACCATTTCTCCCTACATTTCCTTCCTCCTTTTATTTATTTTTGTCCGTTTATTTTGTAAGCATTCTGACAGCTCTGTGGGGGATGGAATGGGCAGAAGGCTTCTGCAGGCTGCCTTCATGTTCCTCCATTGGTTTCTGGTATGTAGTAGCACTTAATGCAGTAAAAATGTTGCAAGACTAGAACAATAAGAGGATCTTATAAATACTGCTTAAACAACAGCACATGAATGTTTGTCTTCTTCACTTACCACGTGCCCTTTCAGCTACACCAGTTACTAAAAACTACATGCAATGTGTGCTATTCTGTGTGTTTCCCCCCCACAAAATGCTCCAAGGGGACATGGATTTTTGTCTGCTTGGTATAGTGGTATATTCCAAGTGCCTGGGAAAGTTTGTGGCACACAGTGGGGGCTCAATAAGTAATAATTGAATTCACAAGTAATTGTTTTTGTTCTTTACCTTTCTGGACCTTCTTTCCACTTGCTTCTGACAATTTCCCTAATTTACCAAATGGGGCTGAAGTAGTACAAAGGATGGGAAGACTATTGGAAGTGTGTCCCTGCCTCCTATCCCATGACATTTCCTAACAATGCTACATCAAGTCTTATGGTGTCCTTTGCATTTGTGTATTAATATTTCCATCAGCTTAGGTAGCAAATGAATGTGTTTGGTTTTTTTGTTTTTAATTCAATAACCATTATTTTTTTCTTTATTTTTATTTTGACATCCTATCCACAGATATCTCTGTTCTTTTTCCTGAGATTCTTCTCTTAAACTTTTTTTTTCTCCACTCTAGCTGAGGTCAGTGGCTTCAGAAGGACTTACTTAGTTCTGTGTTTTCACCAGGAAGCCCCTTCCAGAGGCAGTGATCACAGAGAAAAACCAAGGCTTCGTTGGGTAATAAGCTTCATTCTATCTGGAGCCTTGCTAAAAAAATCACTGGTTAATACTATAATTCTAAGTTTAATCTCAGGCAAACATCGAATCAACTACCTGTAAGATGTTTGCAGATCAAGGGATGTAGCTGTAGTGATGATTTAGGAGTTAAATTATTCAAGGAAGCTTTGTATTTAAGCAATTAATTCTAAAAGATTTTTACCTTAAAATAGTGACACCTACAATGTGCTTACTATATGTAGGGTATTATGTTCATAATGAGCAGGTGTGTATGTATGTGTAGGACAGAAGAAGAGAGAATTAAAAAATTGAAATACAAGAAATGTATCTGTGGAGAAATATTCATTGAATTGAATTTCTGTAATAACTGGTACAAATTGAGGGTGGAATTATTCAGCCTTTCAGGGTGGAGGAGAGTTTGTTTGATGACAGTAAGTTAAGAAGTAGATCATGAAGGGACTCCCCAAGAGAACTGGTAGATAACCAGTTTTTTTAATAGAATTTTGTTTTATTTAAATTCAATTAGCCAACATAGAGCCATTTTTTAAAAAAAGATTTATTTATTTGAAAGCGAGAGCATGTGAGTGGGGGGAAGGGCAGAGGGAGAGAAGAGAGAGAATTCTCAGATACTCTGTGAGCACAGAGCCCAATGCAGGCCTGGATCCAGGACCCTGAGAGCATGACTTGAGCCAAAATCAAGAGTTGGATGCTTAACTGACTGAGCCACCCAGGTGCCCCAGTAACCAATTTTTACAAGCCACATGACTATACTGGGAGATGTATTGGGAGGACCTACTGGGCAGGAGGTGAGCAAAAATCTGATGGACTGGAATATGTGGAACACAGGCAACGGTCTGGGGAGAGGGCCTGGCCCATGCCAGGAAGGGGTCAGCTGGTTTTAAATCAGTAAGACCAACAGACATGTTTGAACTTGAATTCAACTCAAGCTAAAGTCACTACTTAGGGTCACTGTGTTGATAGAAGAGGATGTAATAGCAGGAGGATTAATTAATCCAAACTCTTGAGATGCTCCCCTCCTCACACACACACACCCTATAAGAATACTAGAAATTGTTTTAGGAAAAGTGAGGCAGAAGAGCCAATGGAGAGGTGTGGACACTAGTCCAGGCAAACATCTGAAATAAACACTAGGAATGAAGGTAGGAATTCAGTCAGACAGAATGATCCTCTTTAGTGTGGATCAGACAGAGAAACCATAGTTTACGCTCTAACAGGTAATCTAGGATTGAATTCTTGTCAGGACAACTATCTTTTAAGGATACTTGTTTTGGAAACAGTAGATTAGCCCCACATAGCTGATCAGTTCTAACTTACATCAGAATAGTGCACTGCCTTTAATCATTATCGTTTCAGATGACTAGGACTGCAGCACACAGAGCCTGGCGTCTGAGCAAAAGGTTGATATTTGACGTGCTAAGGGACTGTTGTAAAAGTCATAACAATTGAAGCTATAATCTCTCCTGTGTTAGTGTTGAATTATATTCCATGCTGTGAATACACCGTTATTCATTTCACTGATGGACATTTGGCTTCTTTATTATTATTATTATTATTATTATTATTATTGAGAGTAATGCTGCTCTAAAGACCCTTTTACATGCTTCCTTGGACACATGTGAAATATTTTCTCCTAAGCTAAGAATCAAATGGCTGGCTTACAGGTTTTGCCTATTTCTGCCTCATAAAATAATGCCAGATTCTTTCCAAAGTGGTCATCCAACTTGTACTCCCAACAAAAGTAATACATGAGTCCCTACTGATCCCCATTCCTACCTACACTTTGTAGTGACAGATCCTTAATTATTTTTTTCTAATCTAGTAACTATGTAATTGTATCTCATTAGCATTTAATTTACATTCCCCTGGTTATTCTACCTATCTTATTAGTATTAGGTTGAGTACCTATTAGTGTTTTTGTGTGTGTGTCATAAAGATATCCTCCTATATTTTATTTTAAAAATTTACAAGATTTACCTTTCATATTTGAGCCCTTGATCCTTTCAGTTATCTGTAATTTATATTTTTACTGACTTTCCAAATTCCAGAAAAGAATATCTCAAAGATGAAACTTTGAAATTCAAAGACAATGTCAATAAGTCCTTATCAAATCTTCTAATATGTCAGTCATTCCTACATTATGTGTGCAAAATGGCATCTAGCCAAGCTTCATTGTTTACAGTGACAAGGAGCCCTTCATTTCAACTGTGGTAAAATTCTTCTTGAAGATTAGCTGATATTCATCTCTATAATTCCCAAAAATTAGCTATAGTTTTTATTTTTGGAGACCTCTGAAAACACCATGGTAAATTGCAAACAGGCCCTGATCTTTCACACTTCCCTGTATCTACTTCCCTTGCATCTTTTCCCATCAAGGGATGTGGACTATTTCTTACCCTTAAGTCTGGGTTGATCTTGTGACTCAGTCTGATAGACAGAAAGCACCAGAAATGATGATGTACCAATTCTGAGCCTTGGCATCAAGAGGCTTTGCAGGCATTGCCATACTAGAAGAAGAAATACAAATTAGTATGCTGGAAGATTAGAGACCACCTGGAGCCAAAATAAATCATCCCAGTTGAGCCATCCTAGACCACCACCCAGAGAAGACCGAATAGCTAATTGTTGACACATGAAGAATTGCAGTGATGATCACCTGAAACAAGGACTGCCCACCTGAAACCAGCTTGAATCGACTGACAGAATTGAAAGTTAAATAAATCATTGTTTTAAGCTTCACTGATATCAAGACAAATTCCCTTCTATGTGGCAATCCTTATACCTGTACTATAAAAAACAGTACTATGGTGATTTTGTTTATAAAGTACCATTTGATTTAATAACAGTACTTATAGATACTAATGTGTATTCATGTCACCATGATGTCTTTGAGTGAATCACATAAATGTCAACTATGCAATTCATGAATCAATGTCAAAATGAAATACCACAGTAATAATAAAAGTAAACGAGTTCTGCAGATGAGAGGCAAAGAACACATTCAAAAGCAGTCACATGTACACTGAATGTATAGAATGATTTAAAGCTAAAGACTAGAAATGTAGTGATTCATATGTAATTCCAAAACTAATCCTATGAGTTAGGTAAAACTGTTACCACCACTTTACATCGGGGTCAACCCAAGCTTAAAGAGATTTAATGATGTATAAAAGTTCACGGAGCTAAGAAGTGGGGAGAGCACAGATCAAATGCCAAGTCTCTGATTCCAAAGCCCATGGTCTTCGCTACTGTGCCAGAGATTTTCAGTCCTGGCCGCACATTAGAATCATTTGGGGAAACTTAAAAATGCCAATTTTCAGCCCCCTCTTTCCCAGAAAACTCAAATCAGTATCTCTGGAGATCTGCAGGAAGTGGGCTGGTTTTGTTTGTTTGTTTGTTCATTTGTTTTTGTTGTTGAACTTCTCAAAAGGTTATAAATATGAAAAACTAGAGTTCAGCTCCATTGTATTATGCTTTGCACTTACAGTAAAACCACTAATCCTTAATGGAGCCTAGATGGTCTTGCATAGCTTAATCCCTGCCCATCTCCAGACTCATCTTGCACCATTTTTCCACCCATGAATTATGAGCATTAATCAAATATAGCTTTCATTTCTCTAGAATCATCAGCTGTGAGAAGGATTTAGAATTCACACAAGGACCATTGAATTATGTTGATGTCACACTTGAATTTACTGCAAACTTGCTTATGTAACCTCAAATGAGTCCTTTCATCCCACAAAGCCACAGCATCCTCATGGACCCAGTAAATTTGGAGCTGTTTCTTGCCCAAGACCTCACAGTATTTTAAAAGTGTGATTCTAAAAAGAGTCTATAATTTATGGGGATTTTTAATTGTCAATAGACTAGCAGCTTACTGCTGAAAGCAATCAAGAAAGAAGTCAAGAATCAGTGAATTTTCTGTATTTCACTGCCATCTATTGGATTTCATCTGTATCTAAAATCTTTTTGTTTTTGTTTTTGTTTTTTCCTTTCATGTTTCCCACATACAGGTCAATTTACATTAAACAGTGCTGTGTACTTTGAAGATGAAGGTATATGCCCTTTTGAATAGAATGAGATTTCCCTATATTATTGAGAATAAGCCAGGTGGAATGACTAAATATTCTATTCAGGAAATATCTAGGGACTTCCACTCTTACTACCCATAATAGTTGTAAGTCTCATTCAATATGCAGACTAAGATAAAAATGATAGGATTATTTTTAAAAACCCATACCAGCCAAGGTTCTTCCACTCCAAGATTGAGATGAAATGTACCAATAAGGTATTTGTACTATTTAGGCTATTAATAATTAAGGTAGACTTGCCAATATTGGCAGATAGGTTTTTAATTTAGAGAAAGATGTAGGTAAGGGGAAAGAAATATGAACACTGGGGACGCCTGGGTGGCTCAGTTGGTTAAGCAGCTGCCTTCGGCTCAGGTCATGAACCCAGCGTCCTGGGATCGAGTCCCACATCGGGTTCCTTGCTCGGCGGGGAGCCTGCTTCTCCCTCTGCCTCTGCCTGCCACTCTGTCCCCCTGTGCTCGCTCTCTCGCGCGCTCTCTCTCTCTCTGACAAAGAAATAAATAAAAAAAAAAATCTAAAAAAAAAAAAATCTTTAAAAAAAAAAAAAAAAAGAAATATGAACACTGGAAGGGACCCAAATCTTGAGAAACCATTTTTGGAAAACACTGCATACAGGTTTTCATATGTGCTAGTTTACTTCAATAACCATCTGCTCAAATAATTTGAGAGGTGTCATGCAGCAGGAACCCAACATCTCTCCTAGAAGATGTAGGTTCATGAGTATATTATAACCAGCCCCTATACACAGAGGGCAGGGGAGATCAAAGAAACAGGCAGGCCACTCCAGGTTGGTAGGTGGCAGTTTTAATAATAGCAAAGGGAAATTATATATGATGCTTGCCTTTGGTGGTGGCAAGATGAATGGATCCCTGTACTCACCTTCCAAAGTTTATAAAGAGGTCCTAATTGGGCTCAGTCATATATACCATGAAGGCATTTCAAGATCACACCACCACCTCAAGGTTGTGTCCTTAGAGCAGCCTCTGGGAGTGGGAAAGGCAAGTGGAACGCATAATCCAAGGACAGTGGAGCCAGTAAGGAGTCAGGGTGCCTGGGTCCAGCTCACGGCTCAATCCACAGTCACGTCTTTTTTTTTTTTTTTCTAAAGATTTTATTTATTTATTTGACACATGGAGATCATAAGTAGGCAGAGAAGCAGGCAGAGAGAGGAGGAAGCAGACTCCCTGCTGAGCAGAGAGCCCGATGTGGGGCCCGATCCCAGGACCCTGAGATCATGACCTGAGCTGAAGGCAGAGGCTTAACCCACTGAACCATCTAGGTGCCCCCCCTTTTTTAAAAATCACATTCCCCAATAGAAAACAAACAAAAGACTTTTTTTTTATTCTGTTGATGCACATTTTTAAAAATTATGATACATAAGAAATCATTTATACTTAGTTGAGGATAGATTATAGTTAATATTCAAAATCAACTTTCCAGGCATTTTATTAAAAACTCAAACATTAATTGAAAGAATTTTAGAGTGAACATTTATCCATAACCTAGATTTAATCATTAATATTTTACTACATTTGCCTTACATACCTCCATCCTTCTAGCCAACATTAATCTATCTCATTTTCCACATTCTATTGATGCAGATGTCAGAACGCTTCTCCCTAAATACTTTAACATTCATGTCATTAACTGGAGTTCAATTTCTTATTTAAAATTACATAAATTTATGTACAAAACGTACAAATGTTAAGTCAAATTTGTTAAGTTCTGACTAATGAATACACCTGGGTAATCCTATTCCTATCAAGATACAAAATACTATGATAATGCCAGAAAATTTCCTTACCTCTTTTCCAGTCAGTCCCCAATCTTTACCCCAAAGGAAATCACTCTTCTCATTTTTCTATCAAACATCAGTTATATGTTGTTTTTTAGGATTTCATATAGAGACATATAGCATATGATCCTTATATACTGTTTATTTCATTCAGCATGGTTTGGACACTCCTTCATGTTTGTTTTGTGTATCAGTAGTTGGTTCCCATTTTATGGCTGAGGGTCATTCATTTATGTGACTCTATCAGTTAGTTTATACATTTTCCTGTTGATGGACACAGGTTGTTTCCAGTTTGAAGCTGTTTTGACTAGAGCTACTAAGACTATTCTTATACAAAACTTTTTGTGAAAATGTGGTTTTATTTTTCTTAAGTATCTAAGAGTGAAATTACTAGTTTCAGGGGAGGAGTAATGTTGGTTTTATGAGCAACTGTCAGATTTTCCTAAAGTATTTGTATCATTTTATATCTCTACCAACAGTGTACAAGAGTTCCAGTTTCTCTTAAACATTGTCAGCATTTGGTATTGTCAGTCTTTTAAATTTTAGCCATTCTGTTTGTATGCAATGATACTCATCGTGGTTTTAGCTTTGGTTTCCTTGGTGTCTAGCGATACTGAGCACTTATGTGTTTGCTGGCTCTCCATATATCTTCTTTTGTGAAGGGTGATCTAATCATTTACCCATTTTTATTTGGGATATTTACCTATTATTAGGTGGTCTATATTTTAAAATATAAATATATATTGGTATATAGTTAAAATATATATTTAATATATATAAGTATATATGTACTTATACAAGTATGTGTGTGTGTATATATATATTTATATACATACATTTGGTATAGTTTTTTGTCATGTATATATTACATGGATATTTTGTCCCGAAGTATGGATTATATATTTATTTTCTTAAGATTTGTTCTGTAGGGGTGCCTGGGTGGCTCAGTGGGTTAAAACCTCGGCCTTCAGCTCAGGTCATGATCCCAGAGTCCTGGGATGGAGCTGCGCGCATCGGGCTCTCTGCTCAGCGGGGACCCTGCTTCCTCTTCTCTCTCTGTCTGCTTCTCTGCCTACTTGTGATCTCCGTCTGTCAAATACATAAATAAAATCTTTTAAAAAAAAGACTTGTTCTGTTGAGCAGAAATTAAAAATGTTAATGGACTCTAATTTGTCATCTTAAAATACTATTCCAAGAAAGAGAGTTTTTGACTATCACCTTAATTAGGGTTCATTTTGGCTTGAAGAGCTCCTTTCAATAATTCTTGTAAGGCGAGTCTAGTGGTGGTGGTAAATTCCCTCAGCTTTTTTTTTTTTTTTTTTGCTTAGGAAGGCTTTTATTTCTCTTTCATATCTGAAGGATAACACTGATGAACAGAGTATTCTTGGCTGACTGTTTTATCTTTCACTGTTTTGAATATTGTCATTTTACTCCTTCTTGGCCTCTAGAGTTTCTCCTGAGAAATCTGCTTATAGCTTGGCAGAAGTACCTTTGCAGGTTAGTGGGTTCCCTCACTCACCCAGCTGCCTTTAAAATTCTTTATCATTGACTTTTGATAGTTCAAATATAATGTATCTTGGAGAGGGTCTTTTTGCACTGAGATAATAAGGTGTTCTATTGACTTCATGCACATGTATGTCCAGTTCCTTCCCCAGCTCTAGGAAGTTCTTGACTATTATTTCTTTAAATACCCACTCTGCTCCCTCCTCCCTCTCTTCTTCTCCTGGTGTACACATTAATCTTACATTAGCTCATCTGAGTGAGTCTGAGTGTTTTTATAGAGTTTCTTCACTTTTAAAAAATCTTAGTTCTCTCTCCTTTTCCACCTGAATCATTTCTATAGTCCTAGCATTGAGCTCCCCAATTCTCTCTTCCAGCTGATCTGCTGCTCTATTTCCAATGCTTTCTAATGCATTCTCCAGCTCATTTATTGAGTTCTCTATCTCTAGAATCTCTGTTTTGTTCTTTTGAAGAATTTCAATCTCTTTGGTAAAATACTCCTTTTGTTCATTAAGTTTAGTCCTGAGGTCATTGCATTACCTTTCTGTGTTTTCTTATAGCTTGTTGAATTTCCACAAATAGCTACTTTGAATTCTCCATTAGTTATATTGCAATATTCCATGTCTTTGTGTCTGATTGCTGGAAAATTGTCCTTTTCTTTTTGTGATACCATATTACTGTAATTTTTAATGGCATTTGATGAAAAGAGACTACTGCAGCATATGAAATAGCAAATACCTTCGTTATTAAAGGTGATAAGACTTTGTTTATTTTGATTCCGACAGCTGATATATAGGAGTCTTTCTTTTGTTTTTCTAGGAGGAGGAATTAGAGTAACAAGTTTTGATTTATCCTAACACAGCTAACTTGCTAATGTTGGGTGCCACATATTTAAAAAAAAAAAAAGTGTTCAAAGCTGGCAGAGAAAATAAAAGGAAGGATATGGTAGCAGAGTAAGGGAAGTACTTAGCACTTGGAGATTGAGGTGTGCCCACAGCCTGGTAGGGACATTCTTGAATGGGGAGCTCTCAGAGGTCCATGGGTGGTCCATTGCCACATCCCCAATAGGAAAGTCTTTCTTTCGGTGCCCTTGTGTGCATATTTCACTTTCCCTTCCTTTCTCCAAGTCACTACTGTGACTGAGGCCACTATCCTTCATATCTTTCAGTTGGCTTCTGTGTTCCTTTGATATACTTTCATCAATATATAGTATGTATGTATTACAATATATGTAGTATATATGTCATATATACTAACCCATATATATATGCTGTGTTCATAGTAATATACACAATAGTATATATTACTATTTATGTATAATATTTAGTAATATACATAGTAATAAATGTAATAAAATTTGTGTAAAATATTTATGAAGAAATTTATAAAATTTTACTTAAAATCATTGAAGTAAAACTTGTAAGAGAGTACTCAGTATTATGAAGTTACCAATTCTTTCAAGTTCATTCAATCCACATAAAAATATAAAAATATAACATAATTTTTTATGTAAATGTAAAAACTGATTTTAAAATTCTTAGTAGAAAAGATGGCCAAAAATTTTCAGAAAAATGTTGAAGAAGAGGTGCTTCCTCTATCAAAGAGTAAAACATTAAAAGTAGTAGTAATTAAAACTGTGATATTTGTAAAAGAAAGGCAAATAAACCAATGGAATAGAAAAGAAATTAATAAACAGATCTATACACATATATGTCAAAGATGATATTGTAAGAGTGGGGAAAGGTTAAAGGTATCAATACTTTCTAGTCATATTACATAATTGAGTATGAAAAATAAAAATTTTAAATGTTTAGAAAAATGTTGACAATCTTGTTTATAACCTTGAGATAGACCCCAAAGCACAAACCACAAAGGAAAAGATTGATAAATTGATTTGTTCAAAATGTGAAAACATCTATACACTGAAGACACTACTAATTATGTTTAAAACATGACAAATAGGGATAAAATATTTACTGTATTTGTTAAATGGTTAAAGTATTAGGTTTTTTCTTATACATAAAGAACTCCTAAACATCATTCAAGAAAACACAAACCTCAATAGAATATACCAAAAGTCAGGACGCCTGGGTGGCTCAGTTGGTTAAGCGGCTGCCTTCGGCACAGGTCATGATCCCAGCGTCCTGGGATCGAGTCCCACATCGGGCTCCTTGCTTGGCAGGAAGCCTGCTTCTCCCTCTGCCTCTGCCTGCCACTCTGCCTGTGCTCGCATGCTCTCTCTCCCTCTTCCTCTGACAAATAAATTAAAAAAAAAAAAGAATATGCCAAAAGTCACATATGAATATAATGCCCAAACTTAACAGTAACTACTTGCTTTTAAAATAAGAAAACAATGTTCAGAAATTCCAAATATTATTATTCTTTGAGGAAAGAAAGTTTCTATGGCTGATGAGAGTGTAAATTGCTAAAACTCTTTGGAAATTGATTTGTTCAGCTGTAGAAATGTTGAATTCACTAAAACAATGCTCTTCCACTTCTAAGAATATATCCTGGAAAATTTATGCCTGTGCCCAGAAGACATGTTAAAGAACAGTCATTGTTGTATTTCTCATAAAAATAAAAATCTGGAAACAATCTAAATGCCCACCATAGAAGAAAAAAAATGTATGGTTATTCCTGAAATGGGAAACAATGTAACAGTTAAAAGGAGTGAACTAGAGCTGTAAGGTATCGGCAGGGAGATATGTTAAGAATAGAATTTGTAAAAAGAAAAGCAGGTTGCTCAAAGATATGTACAGTGTAGCACTACTTGTGAAAAATTATATCTGATAAAACAATACCCTGTATTATATTTAGATGCATACATAAGTGTATAAATGGTGAAAGTCAGATTCGAGAGCTATATTTTAGATTTGTGGTTGCCCCTGAGGAATGAAGGAGGAGATAGAGGTAATAAGCCTAGAAACAGAACGTCATAGAAATTTTGTGTAATTTTTTTTTCAAAAAAAGGAAGAAATAAAGGATGTTTTCTCAATTTAAAAAAGTCACTTTTAATTGCATAGTGAAGCAGTGCTCTCTCATTTTTCACTTAAACAGAGTAAACAATGAAATCAGAGGCAAAAGCACATGCGCTGCTAACAAGAAATCTCCCAAGGCAAACTAAGGTCATGTCTTTCAATAACTTGAACAAATAGGCAGATGAATGGACCAGCTGTGTCTGAGGTGAAGCAAAGCAGCTGGCAGATGTGGGAAACTGGACGCACTCTGAGAAACACATGCAGGAGCGATAGATCATTGAATGGATAAGACAACTCCTAAGTCAGGCTTTGTAAAAATAGGTAGAGATAGTTACAAGATAACCTCCTTATTTTGAAAAAAGAAAATCAATTTATTTAGAAAATAGCTATCTAATCAGCCCCATAACTCCATATCTATTTGTCCAAATAAGGCCGTTAACCATCTGGTTCTAATTTTTCCTGTCTGCCAGACCTTCTCAGTTCTCCTACTAGAGGCATAGCAGGAGATGACCCTGAAGCCTAACAGCATATTGCTCTTTTTTATTAGTTCCCTGTGTCATTGAAACCTTCTTACAGAATTCATTGATCATGTGATTACTTCTGTGAAGGCAGATGGGGGACCACCAAAAGTGTGCTGGGAGCTGCTGGTAGTAGGTTGATTAAAAAACAAATCCACAACAAAACAACAGTTTTCCAATCCTCTCTCTCTCCCTCTCTCTGTCTCTGTCTGTCTGTCTCTCTCTCCATGTCATATCATCAGCAGAACAAATCCTTCTTGTGAAATTTTAAAAAATATAAAGCTGATTCCCAGGACTTCAAACATCACTATGAAAAGTGAGAACTCCCATTTAAGACAATGATTACTAAATGGAAGTAAAAAAAAAAAAAAAATGCTATGAGTCATGTATAGCCTCCTGCTGTTTAAAGCTGAAACAGGATCTCATAAACTTGCCAAAGAAAATAATATTGGCATAAATAATGTTTTTACTCTTGTGCCACTGCATGAATGTCCTTCTGTAATTTTCAGGTTATAAAATCTTTGCAAGTAAATTCATAAATGTTTGCAGCAATGCAAAACAAGTTGGTTTCTTGCATCTGCAGCAAAATCCTGTGGATTATTTGAGAATTACCTTAGTTTGATTCAAGTCAGCCCCATTAATCAGGCTATACTTTTATTTTCATTCTCATCTTTTTCAAAGGGCCTTTGCCAAGACCTAACGAACTCACCCCACCCCACCCTACTAAGGATTTGTTCTTTGGTTATGATAATTCAAAATGAGATTGTTTATTCCATTACAAGTAGGCACACTGTGGAGTCACCAATAGTCCCTAATGTGGTAGTAAGGAGGCATGCTATCCAGACTACACTTATTACTGTGAAATTATCTTTGTATAGTATGCCCATAGAGATTAATTTCTGGTACTCTTCTTCATCTGTATTTTCTGCCTTGGTGATCTCATCATATACAAATAGTATTAAATGTTATGTATATTCTAATAAGTTCAAAATATATATCTCTCTCCTAGAACTCTCTCCTGAACTTTTGATTAATTCACCTGCCACCACTTTGATGTAATTCTGAAATTTAATATTTTTATAAATGAGCATCTAATATTTCCCCCCAAACTCCTTTACCTTTCACCTTCTCACTCTCGTTGACCCCATCATTGAAGTTGTTCACAACCGTGGGCTACTTTTGGGCCCCTCTTCCCTGCACACCCTACCTCTAAGCTTCCAGGAAAATCTCTTGACTCCACCATTGAAATATACCCCAGGGAC
>PISX010006894.1:59790-93878 GCA_004024625.1 Mellivora capensis
CCTGGGTGGCTCAGTTGGTTAAGCGGCTGCCTTCGGCTCAGGTCATGATCCCAGCGTCCTGGGATCGAGTCCCACATCGGGCTCCTTGCTCGGCAGGGAGCCTGCTTCTCCCTCTGCCTCTGCCTGCCACTCTGTCTGCCTGTCCTCGCTCTCTCTCCTCTCTCTCTGATAAATAAATAAAATCTTTAAAAAAAAAAAAAGAAAAAAAAAAAAGAAATATACCCCAAATCTGATGACTATTGCTAAACGTGTCCAGTTCAGAAGTGACTTGTCATCACTTCTAAAGCTAAGTTTTCTACAGTTCTTTCCTTATCCATCCCTTAGCTCCTACCTTTATACCTACAGTCCTTTTTGGCATAGCTGTTAGAGTGGACCATTTAGTATCTTAGCCCTATCATGTTACTTCTTTCAGAAAGCTGCATTATCTCTTATTTCCCTCAGGGTAAAGCCAAAGTCTAACAAAGCTCAGAGGGCCCTCATGATATGGCCTCTCTTTCATGTGTTACCTTTCCCTCCTGATGTTGCTCCAGGTGTGTTTTTTCTTAGGACGTTTCCTCTGGTTGTTCCTAGTACCTGTGTGGACTCCGTTTTACACAAATGTCCATTAGAGTAATCTTTCACCTCCTTAAATTCTTTGTTGAAATCTCATCTTCTCAATGAGATTTGCTTCATTTGCTTATTAAATATTACAACTTGCTCCATGACCAGTATAGCTAGTCTTCCTTTCCCTCATTTTTTTCATGAAATGTCATATAATCTACTTATTTATTATATTATTTAATATCTGTATCATTTCTTTTTTAAGGTTTATTTATTTATTTATTTGAGAGAAAGAAAGACTGAGAAAAAGAGAGCATGAGCAGGGCAGAGGGAGAGGGACAAGCAGACTCTTGGCTGAGCAGGGAACATGACACGGGGCTCAATCTCAGGACTCTGGGATCATGACTTGAGCTGAAGGCAGACACTTAACCGACTGAACCACCCAGGTGCCCTTGTATCATTTCTTCTAGGGTATGATATTTTTGAAAGTAGTTAACTTCATCTTTTTCATTCACTGATGTATCTCTAGGTAACTAAAATAGTACCCAGTGTATGGTAGAGACTCAGTAATTATTTGATAAATAAATGAGTGAATAATTCTCTATATCCTGGTGCTCTCAATAAAGTAAATATTTCTGTCACAAATTCTATAGGTCATCTGGCTCCATAATTGTCCAAATATCCAGCAACATGCCCCTTAATCCTCAAACCTCAAGTAGATACTCATTAATGAAGAATAATTACAAATGAATGTATAATTGGGATTAGACACTAGAGAGAGGTAGAATAGCTGAATAGTATGGGAACTTACCTTACCTACAAACACATGGATATAATTTGAGAAGCCTTGGATAGGGTCTCTGACTAAAATCATCTCCTTTCTCATTTTACAATTTCAATTATATTTACTCATCTCTTTACGTCTATGTAAACACACATTTTTACGTTTCTTATATGTCATGTTTACATAGAGTGCCACTTTTTCAGAGAGCTATCATCTAACTATGGGACCCAGTGAAGGAAAGAAATCAATAGGAGTTCCTGTTATATGGCAGGTGCTTTGACATCTTAATTACTCCTCACCATAGACCAAGGAGATTTTACTTATTTTGCCTATTTTATGAGAGGGTAAGTAAGGTACGGACAAGTAGTTAGTAAGTAGAATGGAGTGCTATGATCTTAAGTCAAACGTCTGACTCCAAGAGCAAAAAGTCTCATACTCCACTACTATCCTCCCCATTCTACCACCTAATTCCTTTCTCACTCCCTTTGGAATAATGTTGCAATAGAAAGTAACAAAGGGTTACTTTGTTCTATTTAGCCATTTCATGTCAACCACACTACCAGTAAAACCTTTTATGAAATGTTGTATTTGTTAACTCTTTGGTACTCTTTGTTTTCCCACTATAACTAATAACTCATCCTCTAGGAGAATTCACACTGAAATGAATATTACCTCATGCATGATTCAAAAACACATCAGAGAATGTGAGAAAAAAAAAGATTATTATGGTATCTCAGTTGGGAATAGATTTCTTTTAAATTTGAGGATACAGTTCTGAATACCAGCCTGTCCTGAACTGAGAAAAAAGAATCAAAGTCAAGTAAAATTTGTGATCAAAATAAAAATCTACAATGGAAGTTTCAAAAGGAAAATCAGGCTCTTATATTAATGAATAGCACACCACTTTCCTAGAAATAATCATTAGATGGAACTCTTCAAAATTTCATTTATAGAGGGGTGCCTGGGTGGCTAAGTGGGTTAAGCCTCTGCCTTCGTCTCAGGTCATGATCTCAGGGTCCTGGGATTGAGCCCCGCATCAGGCTCTCTGCTCAGCCGGGAGCCTGCTTCCGCCTCTCTGCCTACTTGTGATCTCTGACTCTATGTCAAATTTAAAAAAAAATTAAGTTATAGAAAGGTAAATTATAAAGCTAATCATCTTATCAGTTTTCAGAAACTTCCTTAGTCATGTCTGAGTGATAGTGAATTCCCTCTTACTCTTCAGGGTGAAATGAAAAAAAAAAAAAGACCTACCTTGATTGCTGAATTTGAAAACATTTTAAAATGGCTATTAACTGTACACTTTGTTCAAATAAAAAATCCTCCATAAATTTTTTCTAGGTCCTGCACACATCTTCTAAGATTTAAGCAAATAATTTGTCCAGTCATCCAAATAATTATAGAGCATCTTTAAAACATTTCTTGTTTTTGCTTTTTAACATTCACATAAACCTAAATTTTAAATCAAATTATTCTAAATATTAGAAGAAAATACCTTATAATTTTTTCTACTTTTGCCAGTATTTTTACCAATTTGTGACTATTTGAGAAGGTTGTATTAGTTGACATTTTCTGGAATGATGGTATAAAAAAGTAGTATAATGCAGCCATGACTTCTTCTGACTGTTATGAATGTACCAAACCCCTTATCTTTTTTCAGTACCCAACTAGACTACATTTTGCATACTCCTTTGTAGTCAGGTGAGACCATATAAATGAATGGTTAGTGGGCAGAAATAATGTACATCATTCCCAAGGCTGTTCCCAAAAAACTTCCCCAGTGATCATCCTTATTCTTTCTCTTATCTCATCTAAGGGTAGAGGCCAAAAGTTCTGATTCCTTAGTGGATGTGTTGAGGCAAAAAAAAAAAAAAAAAAAAAAGGAGGATTCTGATTCTTGAGTCAACCCTTAGTGGAGCTGCCTAGTAGTCCTGCCAGGCTGAGAACTTTTCTTAGGTAAATCACTAAAATTTGGGGACTGTTTATTACAGTAATTACTTTATCCTTATTTTTTTTAATAATTTTTTTTTTATTTTTATAAACATATAAAGTATTTTTATCCCCAGGGGTACATGTCTGTGAATCGCCAGGTTTACACACTTCACAGCACTAACCATAGCACATACCCTCCCCAATATCCATTACCCCACCCCTCTTTCCCAACCCCCCTCCCCCCAGCAACCTTCAGTTTGTTTTGTGAGATTAAGAGTCACTTATGGTTTGTCTCCCTCCCAATCCCATCTTGTTTCTTTTCTTCTTTTCCTACCCCCCTAACCCCCCATGTTGTATCTCCACTTCCTCATATCAGGGATATCATATGATAGTTGTCTTTCACTGATTGACTTATTTCACTAAGCATGATACCCTCTAGTTCCATCCACGTTGTTGCAAATGGCAAGATTTCATTTCTTTTGATGGCTGCATAGTATTCCATTGTGTATATATACCACATCTTCTTTATCCATTCATCCGTCAATGGACATCTAGGTTCTTTCCATAGCTTGGCTTATTGTAGACATTGCTGCTATAAACATTCGGGTACACGTGCCCCTTCGGCCTTATCCTTATTTTTACACTATTATTTTAATGAGAATGATACTAATCCACACTCCTGAACAGCTTTGGTTGTTAGTTTAAAATAGAATTTTCTAAATCATCCTCTAATTCCTGTTATGTTAATAACTTTATAAGTCTAAAATCAACCTGAAATTTATGAAATAACTTTGAAAATATATTAGGGTTATCATATTTTTTCAGCTGCCTTATTTGTAATGAATTATACCAAAAGATTAGTCAATGTTCAATCACACCAGATTTCTAGAATAAAACTTGCCTGACTGTGGTGAATGGTTATGTTAATACATTGTTGAATTCAATTAGCTAAATTTTATTTTGGATTTTGAATCACAAGTCATCGGTAATATTGATGTATTACCCTTAATTTTTCCATTTTTACTTTCCCCCCTCTTTTTCAACTAATTTTTTGTATATTTTGAGGATTTCTATGTTTTTTTCAGGGGTATATTAGCTTTATACATGTCTTCAGGGGAAAAAAATCTACTTTTTGTGGCTCTTCCAAATAGAATATGTATATTTATCATCTGAAAGCTTAAAAGAATTTTACATTAAAATCACCCTGCACCCATATTTTTTTGTGGGGGTGGAGTGGTGGTATTTGGCAACTATCTTAGCTCCTCTTATGATCATTTGCTATTCAAATATTCTACCTCTGGTCAATTTTAGACCCTTTTGATTCCTCTGAAAACTATCCATTTTTGTAATTAAGATATCATTTGTCAGTTCTACTGATTTTGTCCCTTCAATTTTTGAATTTATGACTTGAAGTCAAAACAATCCCATGGCTAGGTCTCAATGACATGTACAAAATCATTAAAAACAACATCTTCTAAACAAAACCTGTTTAGACTTTTTTTTTAAGACTTTTTAAAATTGATGTTAAAAGGGCAGTACTAAATCTGAAAGTCAAATACTCTTCGGCAAATAGATGCTCAACAAATATTTACCAAATAAATAAATGAATGGGGTTCTAAATCACTACTGCCCATATCCTCTTGGATATTTCAGCAGCTGTTTGAAAATTGGAGAAGAAAGTGATTTCAGTTTGGTGATTTTCAAATTATATTAAAAAGCAACAAAACATGGTTCTTAAAGAATATGGAAGTTCTATAGTAGAAGGTCAACTTAAATGAAAACAGTCCACTCTTTAATTCTGTCCAAAACCTAAGATTTGTGAGATGATTGTCTATTAGCTTAACTTTTTCCAATTATCAGATGTGGTCCTCATATATTTATTGAACATTTTCTTATTCATAAAATATAGTTTTTTTAAATATCTCCTTCCTAGTAAAAATACCCTATTAGAAGAAGTTGGGAATAGTCCGGTGGCCTGCTTGCAATCCTTTTATACATTTTAGAAAAATAAAGCCTAATTCAAACATAGTATGAAAAATTAAATGATTAGCGATATCAACTTGAGGAATGAAGCATAAATCTTCAACATGTTTTAGGAATATAAATTTTTTTTGTTCACACTATTGCATCATTTAACACCTGTAGGGAAATCTAATATTTGTAGCAAATATTTCAACCTTTCAATATTTCATGCCAAGGACATGCTTTTTCAATACTTCAAACATATGTATAGATTCTGATTGAGGTGATGGTGGTGAAAACATAGTGGCTTCATGGATGCCTGTTGACTTACCATGTTGATCCATTCCAGTTCCTCTCATTCCTATCCCTTAGCCAATGGGTAGCAAGTGTACCTTTTGACAAAACAGAGTGTGCTGAGACTGACTTTCCTTCCATGTGCTGACTAAAGGCAGGCTACCCTATTTTCCATTAAACAGGGGAGGCAATTGTTACTATAACAGGATCAAAGAGTTCTTTCCCCTTTCTTTATTTATGAAGAGAAAAAGAGAAAGAAAGAATAAGCCTCATCCATATGTAGGTTAGTGTCCAATCTTAATACATGGTTCAGCAATGGCAAGATAGCACTTGGTCCCTGTCTTCTAAAATAATATTCAACATATTTCCCACTATAAATTTCTTGCTCCCTCTGTCAGAAAGGTAAAACACTATTCCAGTGGCTGCATATAAATTCGTGGATCTAATTCCGTATTTCAAAACTCTTAAATTTTCCCCAGATGCACATGTTGTCAAAAACAATTCCTGAAAGTCATGATTAATTTAGGAAAGGACAACAAATAGGTTTTGGAAATATATGGTCTTTGAAATGTAATGAAAAGACAACTATGTATGAGAGCCTATGATCTTGGCTTGAAGCTGTGGGTGTTTGCACAGTGAGTAAAAGACATTGAAATCTGTATATACATTCATTATAAATGAAAAGGAAATTTTCCAGATTATTTTCTCATATTCAATGATAGATAAGTACATTTAAGTGCAGGACTCATTAGTTTACTTGAAAATTAAAACTTTCCTTGAAGTTATTGATGTATAGAGATTTCTACAATTCCCTGTTTCTTTTTCTTTTTCTCCTAAAGCATCAGAATAGATTCTTGAGAAGCTTTGCTTTGGGTACATCTTGTCAGATAAACTTAGACTTTAAAAATCTCTTGAAAAAAGTTAAAATCATAGAAGTAGAGAGTAGAGAGGTGGTTACCAGCAGCTGGCGGGAATTATGGAAATGGGGAGATATTGATAAAGGTTACAAAGTTGCAATTATGTAGAATGAATAAATCTAGAGATCTAACGTGCAGGAATGATGACTATGCTTAATAATACTGTTTTAAACACTAGATAATGGTAACAGAGTGGGTTTCAGGTATACTCACCACACACAATAAGTGGTTACATGTGAGGAGTTGATATTAGATTACTCAATTCCCTTGACTATAGTAATCATTTCATTATTTATATCAAATCACCCTTTTGTACATCTTAGATATATAAATTTTTATTAAAATATGTAAGTACCTAAAAAAACACTTGTAAAAAATTTTTTTAAATAGGGGCCCCTGGGTGATCAGTCAGTTAAGAGTCTGCCTTCAGCTCAGGTCATCATCCTGGGGTCCTGGTATCTGGCCCTCTTATCGGGCTCCCTGGTCATCAGGAAGTCTGCTTCTCTCTTTCCCTGTGCTGCTCTCCCCATCCCTGCTCATGCTCTCTCTCTAAAATAAATAAAGTCTTTAAAAATATTTTTTAAATAAAAATCTGATGAGAATTGACTGGCTAAAACTGATTTGGATTCGCTACACCAACAGCTAAACTTTTGCTTTGTTCCAAGTTAAATGTAGAACTCCTAATATTTCACACATTAATTACAAAAGGGCATATATTTGGAAAAAATCGTTGTTTCTATACCTCTTCATCTGCTTTTCTAAGATTTTGGTGACATTTCAAAACACGGGACTTGTTGGGCACTTTTTTTCTGTCAATAGTTAGCTTTAAGACACAAAGTGAGCCACTGTATCTCTCTTTTTGTTGATTTCCTCATGTCCAATTCAAAAGGTCAATAGCTTCACTAACTCTTAGCTGTTTTAAAAAGACAGTTATTACAAAATAGTTTTAGATGTGCTGAAAAGTTACAAAGATAATAGCTACAATACCCATATACCCTTTACTCAGCTTCCCCTAAGGGTGACAATTTTATAAAACCGGGACACATCGGTCAATACTAAAAAATCATCATTCGTACAATACTATTAATGAAACTACAATTTTATTTGAATTTCACCAGTTTTCCTCTTGTGTTCATTTTTCTGTTCTAGGATCTTATCCGGGGCACCATATTGCATTTACTCACCATATTTCCTTATTCTCCTGTGATCTGTGACAGTTTCAGTTTTTTTCTTGTTTTCTTATTAGTCTTAGAGTTTCAAAGAGTACTGGTTAGGTAGTTTGTAGGATGTCTCTGTATTTGGGTTTGTCTCATGTTTTCTCATTATTATTTTTTTTGCTCAAATTATCTTAGTTTTGGCAATTTGGAGCTCTTTCAGTTTGATTCCTGTGTTCTTCTGACCTGCTCCCATACATATTTTGTTGTTGTTGTTGTTGTTGTTTTGTAGTTGGGTTTTTTTAAGATTTCATTCATTTATTTGACAGAAAGAGAGAGAAATCACAAGTAGGCAGAGAGGCAGGCAGAGAGAGAGGGGGAAGCAGGCTCCCTGCTGAGCAGAGAGCCAGATGTGGGACTCCATCCCAGGATCCTGAGATCATGACCTGAGCCGAAGGCAGAGGCTTTAACCCACTGAACCACCCAGGCGCCCCAGGGTGTTTTGCTTTGTTTTGTTTGAGGAAAATGTTTCTTTTACTTTCTGGCAAAATGAATGCTCCAAGTTCGTCTTACATTTACCATGTCCCAGTTTTGAAGAAATGGCATTTCTTCAAGAAGTTCTGATTCTTTTTATTGGATAATATTATTTAGAAAATGAGATCTATGATAAAAGATCTTTTTAAAGTAAACATTTTATTTTATTTAAGAGCAGTTTTATATTAAAAATTATAGATAATAATTGAAAGATTGTAAGATAAAAAATTGAAGATAATAAGAGTTCCCATACACCTCATGCTATTAGCATCTCTAGGAAGGTACATTTGTTGCAATCAATAAACACATACTGATACCAACTAAAACTTAACTCTGATTTTCTGTGTTTTTACCTAATGTACTTTTTCTGTTCCAAATTTCCACCTGAATATCAACATTACAGTTAGCAGCATGTCTTCTTAGGCTTCTACTTAATCTGTGACAATTTCTCAGACTTCCCTTATTTTCAATTTCTTTGACAGGCATGAAGAGTACTGGTCAGATCTTTTATAGAATGTCCTTAATGAAGATTTGCCTAGTGTTTTATGATTTGGGGAGGAAGATCACAGAGGTAGAGTACTATTTTCATCACATCATATTAAAGGTTTGCACTCTCAGTATAATTTGTCATTGTAAATATTGACCTTAATGACCTGATTGAAGTAGTATTGGTCACGTTTCTCCACTGTAAAGTTACTCTTTTTATGCTTCTTTCCATTCGGTACACTTTAGAACATAGTCATTGTGCACAAGTTCATACTTAAGAGCGGGGAATTATGCTCCCTCTTTGAGGGCAGATTACCTATAGTAATTACTTTGAATTTTTCTGCTAGGAAGATTGTCTGTTCTTCCTCATATATTTACTTTTTCAAGCATTAATATCAGTACGGAATCATGGATACTTACCTTATGTTATATCTATATCTACAACTCAGTTATATATAGATCAACTTTTTAATTTATTTATCTAATTTTCTTGCTCAAATTGTTTTTGGTTTTGCAGTACGATTCTGAGGACTAAACCTAACTAAAAGGGTAAAAGACCTGAACTCTGAAAACTAGAAAACACTGATGAAAGAAATTGAAAGACATTCCATGCTCATGGATTGGAAGAACAAATATTGTTAAAATGTCTATACTACCCAAAGCATTGTCCATATGTAATGCGATCCCTAACAAAATTGCCAACAACATTTTTCACAGAGACAGAACAAGCAACCCTAAAATTTGTATGGAACCACAAAAGACCTTAAGTAGCCAAAGAATCCTTGAAAAAGAAAACCAAAGCTGAAGGCATAACAATTACAGACTTTGAGTTATATTACAAAGCTCTAGTAAGCAAAACAGCATGGTACTTACACAAAAACAGACACAGATATCAATAAAACAGAATGGAAAACCCAGGAAACCCACAACTAAATGGTCATTTAATCTTTGACAGAGCAGGAAAGAATATCAGTGGGAAAAAGAATGTCTCTTCTTCAACAAATGGTGTTGGGAAAACTGCACAGCAACATAGAAAAGAATAAAACTGAAACCACTTTCTTACACCATACACAAAAATAAATTCAAAATGTATGAAAGACCTAAGTGTGAAACAGGAAAACATCAAAATCCTAGAGGAGAACACAGGCAACAACCTCTTGGACATCAGCCCTACCAATTCTTTCTAGATATGTCTCCTAAGGCAAGGGAAACAAAAGCAAAAATAAACTATTGGGACTTCATCAAAATAAAAACTTCTGCACAGGGAAGGAAACAATCAACAAAACTAAAAGGCAACTTAGAGAATAGGAGAAGATATTTGCAGATGACATATCCAATAAAGTGTTAGTTTCCAAAATATATAAAGAACTTATAAAATTCAACACCTTAAAGATGAATAAGCCAGTTAAAAATGGGCAGAAGACATGAATAGACATGTTACCAAAGAAAACATAAAGATGGCTAACAGACACATGAAGAGATGCTCATTATCACTCATCATCAGGGAAATACAGATCCAAATTACGATGAGATACCACCTCACACCTGTCAGCATGGCTAACATCAACAACACAAGGAAGCAACAGGAGCTGGTGAGGATGTAGAGAAAGGGGAACCCTCTTACACTGCTGGGAATGCAAACTAGTGCTGCCAGTCTGGAAAACAGTATGGTGGATTCTCAATAAGTTAAATAGAGAAGTACCCTATCATCCAGCAATTGCCCTAATTGGTATGTACCCAAAGAATGCAAAAATACTAATTCAAAGAGATATATGCACCCTGACATTTATGGCAGCATTATTTACCCAAATTATGGAAACTCATGCAAGTGTCCATTGATTGATGAATGGATAAGGAAGACAAGTACATGTGGTTTACAGACATGTGGAATATTAATAAGCCATTAAAAAGAATGAGGTCAGAAACAAGAAAGGTCTCAAATACACAACCTAACCCTACACCTAAAGGAGCTGGAGAAAGAACAACAAAGAAAGCCTAAACCCAGCAGGAGAAGAAAAATCATAAAGATCAAAGCTGAAATCAATGAAATAGAAACCAAAAAATCAATAGAACAAATCAACGAAACTAGGAGCTGGTTCTTTGAAAGAATTAATAAGATTGATAAACTCCTGGCCAGACTTATCAAAAAGAAAAGAGAAAGGACTCAAATAAATAAAATCATGAATGAAAGAGAATAAATCACAACCAACACCAAAGAAATACAAACAATTATAAGAACATACTATGAGCAACTCTACGCCAACAAATTTGACAATCTGGAAGAAATGGATGCATTCCTAGAGACATATAAACTACCACAACTGAACCAGGAAGAAATAGAAAATCTGAACAGACACATAACCAGTAAGGAGATTGAAACAGTCATCAAAAATCTCCAGACAAACAAAAGCCCAGGGCCAGATGGCTTCCCAGGGGAATTCTACCAAACATTTACAGAAGAATTAATTCCTATTCTCCTGAAAATGTTCCAAAAAATAGAAATGGAAGGAAAACTTCCAAACTCATTTTATGAGGCCAGCATCACCTTGATCCCAAACCAGACAAGGATCCCATCAAAAAAGAGAATTACAGACCAATACCCTTGATGAAAACAGATGTGAAAATTCTCACCAAAATACTAGCCAATAGGATCCAATAGTACATTAAAAGGATTATTCACCATGACCAAGGGGATTTATTCCAGGGCTGCAAGGTTGGTTCAACATCCGCAAATCAATCAATGTGATACAACACATTAATAAAAGAAAAAACAAGAACCACATGATACTCTCAATAGATGCTGAGAAAGCATTTGACAAAGTACAGCATCCCTTCCTGATCAAAACTCTTCAAAGTGTAGGGATAGAGGGCACATACCTCAATATTATTCAAAGCCATCTATGAAAAACCCACCGCAAATATCATTCTCAATGGAGAAACACTGAAAGCTTTTCCGCTAAGGTCAGGAACATGGCAAGGATGTCCATTATCACCACTGCTATTCAACATAGTACTAGAAGTCCTAGCCTCAGCAATCAGACAACAAAAAGGAACTAAAGGCATCCAAATTGGCAAAGAAGAAGTCAAACTATCACTCTTTGCAGATGATATGATACTCTATGTGGAAAACCCAAAAGACTCCACGCCAAAACTGCTAGAACTTGTACAGGAATTTAATAAAGTGTCAGGATATAAAATCAATGCACCGAAATCAGTTGCATTTCTCTACACCAACAACAAGACAGAAGAAAGGGAAATTAAGGAGTTAATCCCATTTACAATTGCACCCAAAACTATAAGATACCTAGGAATAAAGCTAACCAAAGAGGCTAAAAATCTATACTCAGAAAACTATAAAGTACTCATGAAAGAAATGGAGGAAGACACAAAGAAATGGAAAAATGTTCCATGCTCCTGGATTGGAAGAACAAATATTGTGAAAATGTCTATGCTACCTAAAGCAATCTACACATTTAATGCAGTTCCTATCAAAATCCCACCCATTTTTTTTCAAAGAAATGGAACAAATAATACTAAAATTTATATGGAACCAGAAAAGACCTCGAATAGTCCAAGGAATATTGAAAAAGAAAGCCAAAGTTGGTGGCATCACGATTCCAGACTTCAAGCTCTATTACAAAGCTGTCATCATCAAGACAGTATGGTACTGGCACAAAAACAGACACATAGATCAATGGAACAGAATAGAGAGCCCAGAAATGGACCCTCAACTCTATGGTCAACTAATCTTTGATAAAGCAGGAAAGAATGTCCAATGGAAAAAAGACAGCCTCTTCAATAAATGGTGTTGGGAAAATTGGACAGCCACTTGCAGAAAAATGAAATTGGACCATTTCCTTACACCACAAATGAAAATAGACTCAAAATGGATGAAGGACCTCAATGTGAGAAAGGAATCCATCAAAATCCTTGAGGAGAACACAGGCAGCAACCTCTTCGACCTCAACCACAGCAACATCTTTCTAGGAACATCACCAAAGGCAAGGGAAGCAAGAGCAAAAATGAACTATTGGGATTTCATCAAGATCAAAAGCTTTTGCACAGCAAAGGAAACAGTTAACAAAACCAAAAGACAACTGACAGAATGGGAGAAGATATTGGCAAATGACATATCAGATAAAGGGCTAGTGTCCAAAATCTATAAAGAACTTATCAAACTCAACACCCAAAGAACAAATAATCCAATCAAGAAATGGGCAGAGGACATGAACAGACATTTTTGCAAAGAAGACATCCAGATGGCCAACAGACACACGAAAAAGTGCTCCACATCACTCGGCATCAGGGAAATACAAATCAAAACCACAATGAGATATCACTTCACACCAGTCAGAATGGCTAAAATTAACAAGTCAGGAAATGACAGATGCTGGCGAGGATGCGGAGAAAGGGGAACCCTCCTACACTGTTAGTGGGAATGCAAGCTGGTGGAAATGCTCTGGAAAACAGCATGTAGATTCCTCAAAAAGTTGAAAATAGAACTACCCTATGACCCAGCAATTGCACTACTGGGTATTTACCCTAAAGATACAAACGTAGTGATCCGAAGAGGCACGTGTACCCGAATGTTTATAGCAGCAATGTCTACAATAGCCAAACTATGGAAAGAACCTAGATGTCATCAACAGATGAATGGATAAAGAAGATGTGGTATATATACACAATGGAATACTATGCAGCCATCAAAAGAAATGAAATCTTGCCCTTTGCAACGACGTGGGTGGAACTAGAGGGTATCATGCTTAGTGAAATAAGTCAATCGGAGAAAGACAACTATCATATGATCTCCCTGATATGAGGAAGTGGAGATGCAACATGGGGGTTTGGGGGTGTAGGAAAAGAAGAAAAGAAACAAGATGGGATCGGGAGGGAGACAAACCATAAGTGACTCTTAATCTCACAAAACAAACTGAGGGTTGCTGTGGGGAGGGGGAACGGGAGAGGGGGGTGGGGTAATGGACATTGGGGAGGGTATGTGCTATGGTTAGTGCTATGAAGTGTGTAAACCTGGCGATTCACAGACATGTACCCCTAGGGATAAAAATACATTATATGTTTATAAAAAATAAAAAATTTTAAATTAAAAAAAAAAAGAATGAGATCTCGCCATTTGCAATGACATGGATGAAGCTAGAGAGTATGATGCTGAGCAAAAAAAAAGTCAGTCAGAGAAAAACAAATACCATATTATTTCACTCATAGTTGGAGTTTAAGAAAAAAAAAAAAACCAGATGAACATAGGGGAGGAAAAAAAGAGAGGTAAACCATAAAACAGACTCTTAACTTCTATAGATAGCATGGGATGCTATTTAAACACTAAGTGGCTCCTTGCCAACTTAGTGCTGAATTCTTGACTTCCTGACGGCTTTAATGGTTATTAAAATCCTTGGAAAAGACACATGACAAGAATCCAGCTGAGCTTCCAAATCAATGATCATGGTGTTCACTTATAGATTTGATTCCTGAAAAAAAGTATGAAATTGAGAAATAGAATCATAGAAAATCTACTGAAAGTGTTCCTCATTAAAACAAATTCCACCAAACTTTGCCAACCATGCTGCTTCAATTTGTGGTAGTAAGCATTGTTTTTCTATAGGCAGTGTAAAAATTACTTTAAATATATTTTTAGTCCTAAAAACACTGGAAGGGCCTAGTTTACTCATCTCTTATAATTTCATGTTCATGTACAGATGGGCTCCCCCCTCTATGTGAGACGTGCTTCAAAAACTATTTGTGAAAAGGAAAATAATTAGGCTTTATAGATTCTCTTTATATGAAACCAAACTTATATCCAGGAATTTCACTTTTTTGGGGGGGTTATATTGTCAGGATTTTAGTTTTGAAGTTAATAACTAAAACTTTATGTGAGTTACTATGTCATGATTATCTATATCAAATATAGGCATTTTGAGTTAAATATAATGGAGATAAAAATTAATTTTGAAAGTAGAAAAATGTGATGTAATATAACAGTTCACTTTGCAGACCATCCTTCACAATGAGGAATTTTTCCGGATCATGCATATCTTTTAAATGTCTTGTAGGGCTGAAACATAAATGAAAACTGTGTTTTTAATTACATGAGCTGGAATATTTCTTTTTGACAAAAAGAGAATATTTTGGTCTGGTTTTAGTATACTCTGAGTTTTCTGGAGATGCAACTACTATATAAAATGGGGGAGGAGGGGCACCTGGGTGGCTCAGTGGGTTAAGCCTCTGCCTTCAGCTTAGGTCATGATCTAGGGTCCTGGGGTTGAGCCCCACATCGGGCTCTCTGCTCAGCAGGGAACCTGCTGCCCTCTCTCTCTCTGCCTCCCTCTCTGCCTACTTGTGGTCTCTGTCTGTCAAATAAATAAATAAAATCTTAAAAATGGGGGAGGGTTTTATTCAAAATTTAAGGAAAACTTGTTTACCTTTTTACCATGTTTTTGTGTGAGTTGATAGCTTGCTCCTTTTTATTGCAGGTGATATCTCACATAGTTTAATTTTAACTTGATAATGTAATGGTTAAAAATAAGTATAGTATTTTTTATTATAACAGCAAGCAGAAATGGAAGGAAAATACTTTATAATTAAAACTAGCCATTTGTATCATAAACTCCTAGTTGACTACACTGGGAGACAAAATGAGGATTGTTGAGCATGTTTATAATAAAACATTTGGAAAGAGACTAAAGACAATCAGAAGAAATAGGAAACTGTTAGGACAAATAATAACAAACCAAAGTAATTTGTATGTAATAAGGAAAAGGTGGAAAAAAACATAACTAAAGTGAGTATATTATGCCAAAAAAATTACTGACTGTTGAATGGAAGAAATAAGGAAGTACTTGCAAATAAACTGGACTTTATTTTTAAATGTCTCATCAAACTTATTCCTGGTGGCTTTTCATAAATAGAATAGAAAATGTTACTCCTATCTAAAACCACAGTGTATGTCAAGGCAACCATTCCTTCTCTATTACTTAAAAGGAAGTAACTTAGAAACTGTCCTTCAATATTTCATAATGAAGCAGCCCTCAGATTGGAACAAAGATAAAATAATGAAGATTCTCTACCAAAGTGATATCTTAAACTTTAAGTAAGAGATTTGAAAATAACATGCAAATGGTACAGCACAGGGAATATGGTCAATGGTATAGTAATAGGCTATGGTGACCAAGGATAGCTGTGCTTGTGGCGGGCAGAGCAGAACATAGAGACTTGTTTGATCACTATGTAATTTCTATATCCTCTTGATTCTCTCTCTCTCTCTCATCCTTTCTCTCTCCTGCTTTCTCTCTCTTCCCCTTTCTCTTTCTCTCTTTTTCTCTTTCCCTCTTTCTTTCTTTTAAGAAACAAGGCCACAAATAGTGGTAAGTTCTTAACCCAACCTTAAAAGGCAAATTAACATGTAGAAGTAGTAAATGTAGCTGATTGAAGAAATTGTTATTGCAGCACCTGGAAGAAGACATATGATTTGTTTACAAAAATACTTTGAGAGCCCATTTTGAATAAGAACATTCATGGTTGTCTAGTATCCTGGCCAATGACCATACCAGACCAGGTCTAGTATCCTGGCCAAGGACCATACCAGACCAGGTCTAGTATCCTGGCCAAGGACCATACCAGACCAGGGACATCTTCCCAACCCCCAAAGGAACCATGAAACTAAGTAATTCCCCAAACTCCAAACCCTAACGCATTTCAGGAATGGTCCTCTAGAGGGCACCATCCTTCTCACTTCTTTAGATCAAGGTGGGGGAAAACAAAGAAGTGATCACTGCTTCTGGAAATACTATCTGTTGGTGAACTGAACGTAATAATTAAAAAAAAAAAAAAAAAGAAAGAAAAGAAAAAGAAGAAGTTCATTATTCTCCTGAAAAGTCAGTTTGATCTCCAAGGTGGTCTTCTGCTTTGTTGCCCCACTTCCACTCACTGCTCTCTCTTTTCCTCTCCTGTCAGGCAGTACACAGTACACTTCGAATCTGGTGCTTCTTTGCAAACTAAATCCTCAGAGCCACAGCTTTCCTCCTCCAAAGAGCCTCTCGAGACATTTTTCTGAGTGACTTTTCCCTCCTGATAACAAGTGGTAATGTAAAAAAAATTTTTTTCTTTTCTACTACATCACATGTTTATTAGACTTTTTAATCACTTGTAAAAAATAAAACCATCTACCATTTACAGCCCAATTCTCCAAAAAAAAATTTACAAATTCCAGATCAATGATTTACAAACTGACTTTAGACACAATCCATTCATAAATGGATGACTCTCAGAAATAATAGAAAGTTAAACAAAGAAAAGAATATCAAAATGTTCATTTTCATTGTTTATTCCAAAATGCCTGGTTTGCTTTCCTCTGGTTGTAACAGGCTGTCACATTTATCCCCAGTCTCTAATCTGCCCTAATTAGCAAGAGGCAAAGTTAAATAAATAAAACCTCAAGGGAAAGTGAATGTTGATAATATGTTCTTTTGGACCTCATTATAAAGGAGCAGGTAAGCATATTTTTGCTTCAGTGTTTTCCTCTCTCATCCCCCCCCCACTGCAATATAGTGCTTACCAAACATCTCAAGTTTCAGTCTGAATTGTAATTATATGCAAGAGTAATGGTTAGCACCATACTTAACATACTTAAGTGTTTTTAGGATAAAAAATTTTTCATTGCTTACCAAGGGCAAGAAAACCTAACTTTAGCCCTCAGAGATCCTATTTTAAAGCTACACTCTAAGGTCTCAGTCGGGGACCTAATTTATTAGTTGAAACTGATTTTTTAAGTAGTTTACAGTAACATTTATTTCTTTGAATGATTAAAACCACTGCAAACCATGTGCCACACATTTAGTATTTTGTGTTTCAAATATCTTGATTTACCAGAAGAGGGAGCAGTCTATCTGGTGTCTACTTCATCTGTCTCCCTTTCTATAATTGGTATCAACACAGAACCTTTGAAAGGTAGCTGCAGTTTTCTGTGAACCTGTTTTGGCACTTTAAATTTTAAAGTATTTAAATAAAAACATACTTGTTTTGTATTTAGATAAAACATAAGAAACGTTAGAGTTTCTAAATGTTAAGAAACTGCAATAAATTTTGAGAAACAAATCATTTTTTAATTACCTTCCTTTGCTGAAATATTAAATGAGCTATTTACACAGTTAGGATGGAACCACAGAGAAAGAGAATGACCAAAGATAGTTTAATGACCTCAAGATAGCTATTGCTACTTATCTTTCTTCCATTTCATTGATGTCATTTTTACTGTTTAGCCATTAGCAGACTAAGTGGTGTGAGATAATGCTTTTGATCTTTTACTTCCTGTTTTTATCATAGCTTAATAAACATAACATGTGGAGATAGATTAATGGCCAATATGAAATTACTTTAGACTAACCACTTGAAGATTGGAGGACAGGGAAATTATCAGATAGAAATTTTCATTTTTTAACTTTTTATTACTAATTATAATATTCAACATATTATCTTAGCTGACCTTGTCCAAAAATGGGTCAAAATTGTTGTTTAATTTAGATGATGAGGAAGAAGTACCTGGATGGCTCAGTCGTTAAGCATCTGCCTTTAGCTCAGGTCATGATCTCAGGGTCCTGGGATCGAGCCCCGCATCTGGCTCTCTGCTCAGTGGGAAGCCTGCTTCTCCCTCTCCCACTTTTCCTGCTTGTGTTCCTTCTCTTGCTTTGTCTCTATCTGTCAAAAAAATAAATAAAATCTTTAAAAAAATGATGAGGAAGATATTTATTTCAGTCTACTTTGCCTCATGCCCGAACTGTTGTTCATGAAAGATAAGATGCTTTTGAGATTAACATTTCTCTGTATATATCCTTTGAGTAACAAATCACCTGACTGTATTCACTATTAGAATTATGGAAAATATATGAAATATAGAATCATGAATATAAAGGTATAACATCAAATGCACCTATTATATTTAAGCACAGAATTAAATTTTTTCAGAGGCTACATTGAGGGAAGGTAAATTTGCAGGACTCTCTATTAGAGATATGCTATCAACCTGGGGCCTGTGAGTTGGAAGAATTAATGTGCCCTTCATAGCTGGTCACCCCACTCCTCTGCCCACAAGAACCAAGAGCTTTGCCATACTCCTGAATCTGTTCTTCACTGTCTCCGTTAAGCAAAAAGGCACTCCTCAACTCATTCGGTCTTGGGAGAGAGCCCTGGGAAGAGTGGATGCAATCCAAGGGTGTTACTGGAATTAGGGCTTCACATGGCCAGGTTAGTGTCAGCATGGTTGTGGTTTGGTTTTAAGTCTTTTTTTTTTTTCTTTTTTCTTTCTTTCTTTCTTCTTCTTATTTATTTTTTTTTTTAGTTGCCTTGTAAAGCCATCCCCATTTGAACCTCCAGTTCCTTATTCCTTGTGGCCTAGATGGAAAGGCAAAAGAGCTGCATTTCACATCAAGCCCTATTTTCCTTTATGTCAAATGTGCTTTCTGGGTATAACAACATGTATGTTATGTCACTTGACAGTGGTAACCTAGGTGGAGAGTGGTTCAGTAAACCACCAAGGTTCCATGTACCACATAGAAGGAAACATTAATAGTGAGCTCAGAGGCAATCAAATTCACATTTATTACATTCATATCTCCTCTTCTGTGCACAGTTTGGTAACACAGAGCTTTAATAGTGCCAGTCAGATCTTTCTAGCCTGAGCGTCAAAGCATCTACCAAGCCATTATCATGAGTAATAAAATTCTCTCCAAAGACAACAAAAGCCATTTCTGTCAGGCTAAGTTACTTTAAACATTAATGAAATGGTATTCTGATTTTAATTTCCTTAACAGTGGAAGAGCATGAGCTTTGGCAGGAAGGTGGTGTTCTTTTCTATAATTTCCACTGGAGGGGAGACTTGAATTTCTGGCCAGTTTTCAGGGAGGACTGACAACCAAGATTATTGTCATGACAATAGGAACTAACAGGACAGGGAGGGACGCCCCTCTTCTCCCTAACCCTTTGTTACTGGACTTCCTGACTTTACACTCCATTATTGTATCTTGGTGAGCAGAGGGCAATCCTAATAGAGGCAATTAACTGAAGTGGATGGAGGTCACGCTTTGGGGCCCATCACCTGCATGAGCCCTTGCAGAACCTCAAGAAAGGCACTAGTAATATATTCACGTGGTATTACGTTTTTGTAAAAATTGCAAAATGCTGTATTTTGATGATAAAACTCCACTTCATCACACTTTTCTCTTATGGAGTGATGTCGAAGTGTTCAGGGATTGTTGGGAAAATAGGAGTTGAGTTGAGCAGTTATCCATGTAGTTTAGAATTAGCAGAATATATTCATGTGGCTCAAAATCTCTTCTAGATATGGTTATTATTGCAAGTTCTCTGCATTAGAAATGTGTCTTTGATCAACCATGCTAGAAGAAAGATTGAATTCCTTTCTATTATCTCTTTATAAAATATTACAAGACATGAAACTAAGGTAGCATTGTGTATCAACTATTCCTCAATGATAGAAAATATTATAAGACTGTTGTCATATGAAAAGACAAAAACTATGTAGCCAGATTAAAAGGTTATATATTATAGAAATGCTTCATGTAGTAATTGATAAGTATATTATGTTCCTCTTCTAATTTTGTGACATTAGTGTGGTTTGTTGGGCTTTTTAAACTTGCATTTTGCAGTGAATTCTAATTTATTTTCTCATTTTAAATAGTTACCTTTGAATTTTTGTTTCATAATTTTGTCTTCTTTTTCTTAAAGAGGGCCCTGGCATTTTTCCAAGCTGATTAATTTGTCGCAAAAGCTGAACTCAGGCTCCGACTCAAAGGACAAGTAGACTCTTGATTATACCTGATGAACTAGTTGCTTCCTTTCAGAACTTGGACACTTTCTACTAGGCACTTGTTACACGTAAGTACTTTTATCCTGACCTTCATTGACTTCATGGACTGTCTAATTTTTCTGCCTTTTCTCCCATCATGACTATTTGAGAAAGAAAGCAAACAAGTGTATGATAGGCATCTCCTCCCAGTTCTGCTTTTTCCTTTGTCGCTGGGAGTCTAACGGGATCCCAACAAGATATCTTCAGTGTGCTTCTACTTCCTTTCCACTTGAATGACTTTTAGCAACAAATCCATGTATTTCCACCTGAGATCCTTTACCCCTTTGTATGAGAGCTGCCAGTTCTGTTTGACTTCTAGTTTCCTGTGTAGACTAGTCAACATCACAATCAACAAATATTTATCGAATGCTTACTATGTGCAAGCACTGCACTAGGCAATGGGAATTTGGGGGTTGCTAAGTCCTAAGCAGAAGAAATTGTTTCATTTTCTAAAGGAAATTGTCCTTTCTTTGCATTGATGAAGTGCACTATATTTAGCATCACATTTGACCTCACAACTCTTTGCAGTAGTTGTTTTGGGATCTTTTTTAGAGATGAGTAGACTAAGTCTGAGAGAGCCTCCAAGAGCTGACTCTTCCTAGTTCATGTTGCTCCTAAATGGCAGAGCTTGGACTGGACCTCCTGGACTCCACAGCCTTCCCTCTGTGCTACAGATGCTGCCTACCACCATGTTCCCCTGCTCAGTGTTAGTCATAGCTGGTAGAATGCCTTGTCATACATTTTGTATGTGTACATATAAAATCTGAGTTCTAACTATGCCTTCCTCAATCACTAACTTTGAGCAAGTCTATTAACATCTCTGAATTTCTGTTTCATTGTACATTAGGTAGATTAATAATAATGATTATCTCAGATTGTTGTGTGCATTTATAGAGATATTAAGAACATGAGTTGTGGGATAAGACTGCTAAAGGACAGAGGTGAGGAGGCTGTGGAAGGCATGCAATTGAACAATTGTTCTCTTGACTCCAATCTCTGTCTTTCCGTTTCTGTCTGTCTCTTTCAATTTAAAAGGTAACAGAGACATGAAGATAAACCTTTTTTGGAACTGTATTTCCTGATTATATTCCTCTATCGTTACACCTAAGGGCAGTCTCTAAGCTGTTATATATCATTCCCATGCATGTTTTATACTTTTTTAAGGTTTTTATTTTAATTCCAGTTAACACAGAGTGTAATATTAGTTTCAGGTGTACAACATAGTGAATCAACACTTCCACACATCACCCAGGGCTCATCAGGACAAGTACTCTCCTTAATCCCCTTCACCTGTTTGACCCATTTTCCCCCCCGCCCACCTCCCTTCTGGTAACCATCAGTTTGTTCTCTATAATTATAAAGAGTCTGTTTCTTGATTTCTCTCTCTCTCTCTCTTATTTTTTCCCTTTGCTTGTTTGTTTTGTTTCTTAAATTCCCACATGAGTGAAATCATATGGTATTTGTCTTTCTCTGACCGACTTATTTCACTTAGCATAATACTCTTTAGGTCCATCCACATTGTTGCAAGTGGCAAGATTTCATTCTTTTGATGGCTGAATAGTATTTACATGTTTCATAATTTATCCATGTGTAAATTTCTGTTAGTAGTGGTATGTGCTTAGCAGAGACTCTGGTGTATAGTAAGTATAATAAATATTTTGTTAATATGAGTCTCTCTTTCTCTGCAGTGCATAAATTTGTTAGCTATTCAATTTCATTCTTCTATTCTTAGGTCATTTTCTCTGATTGGGTCATTTGTGATTTTCTTAATAATTTTTGAGTTTCTTTGCTTGCTCTGATTACAAATCTATCAGTTATATAAGCTAGAATTACCTACTTTTAATCTGTGATTTGTCTTTTAACTCTTTTAATGGTTCTTTTATTATACAAAAGCTATTAATTTTTATTATAGCTAAGTAGGTCAAGTTTTCTTTTGGATATTGTGATTTCTCTATCTTATAAAAATTTTTCCTCACCTAGTATTAAAAAACTATTCTACTTATATCTATTCTATAAGCTTCAAGCTCCCCCACAAATGTCTCTAATAAAACTGATGTTTTTATTTGTGATGTGAAATCACTATAGAATTTCCTTTCCACAATCATAGGATCACGTATTGAGTGATCCAGTCCCACTTCTTTATATTTAATGCCATACCTGTTATATACCAAGTTTCCAAATATGCCTTGCCTTAGAGTGTTCTGACTCATTGGTTCAAATAGTTAATACCTGAACGAGTGAGCATAGTTAATGACAGGTAGAAAGTACTTTGTTAATAGACTTTAATTAACAAGAAGTTCTGCAACCAAACACATGGCTAGCGCTGGCTATTTTTCCTTCAGGTCATACTTAGTTATCTTTAGCAACCGCACTTCCATTGTGCAGAAATCATCATGGGATGCTATCTAAACACTAAGTGGCTCCTTGCCAACTTAGTGCTGAATTCTTGACTTGCTGACCACTTTAATGGTTATTAAAAGCCTTGGGAAAGACACATGACAAGAATCCAGCTGAGCTTCCAAATCAGTGATCATGGTGTTCACTTATAGATTTGATTCCTGAAAAAAAAAAGTATGAACTTGCAGAGACAGAATCCTAGAAAATCTACTGGAAGTGTTAAACAAATTCCATTAAACTTTGCCAACCATGCTACTTCAACTTGTGGTAGCAAGCATTGCTTTTTCCAATACGTACTCTTTTTATAGCTGTCTTGACCAGAAGAGAAGGGCTCATGTAAGTTACCTCTTTTGGATCATGACTGGAATTGTTTTCTACTTTCCCCAAAAACACAAATTTCCAAAATCAACTGAATTTGTAGTTAGAATCATTCCATTTCTTCAAGGTTTGTTCTTAGGAGAGTTGACATCTTTGTAGATGTATTTTACTTGCTTTAAGATCAGAAGTTAAAAAGAATATGACTTTGCTATGTGGAAGGAATTGAAATCCTCATACATTTATGGAATTTTCATCTCCATAAACTGGGCTTAGTAAAAAAACAATTACAGTATCTCTGAAAACCTGCCACCTAGATAGAGTAATGGAGTGGAACCCAGTGGACTAGTTTTATAATCAGACAGTTCACACATTAAGCTCATCAAAACTTCATTTCCCAGTGATGTCTCTCACTTCCGTTTATAGTATGAGCACCTGTGACAGGTGAGGTGTCTTCCTGATAGTAGGCAAAAGGCCATCACACTGTCAAGGTATGCCTGAGAACCTCTTCTAATACATCTTTGCTAATACTCAGATTTTCTACAAACCAAAGAGAAGGTACATTGACTAGAGCTCTATTTTAGACCGAATAAATACAAAGTTGATTGACAGGATTTTATTAGAAATGTATTCTTCAATTTAGAAAAGGTATACCTTATCTATAAAAAAATAAGAAAGGCTATAGAAAATGTTTATGTACTGAGTCTTCCATCCTTTTGAATTTATTCAATTTTATTGGTTAAATTATGATTCTGTCAGACTTGAGTCCAGAAACAAAGGTTGTTTCTTAGACTGGAAATCTGGAAATAGCTATGAATCAAAAAGAAAATAGTCTTGGTAAAGCTGGCAAAATAGGTGGAAATGTTATCTCAGAATATAGAATCAATGTTTTTAGTTGCCCTTGGCAGACATGATAGCCTTTGAGTTTGTCATAATTAATTAAATGTACATAAAAGTGAAATTGATATCTGGGACACTTTTGTCTTCTGAGATAGTATTTTCTATGGTGAAATCTGAAGACTAGATCATTTCACTTTTTTCTCATAGTCATGAAAGACATGATTCTTACATCTGAAAACAGACCAAGTCAAACCAAATTATGGCATTTTCCCAATATAAAACTCTCTAAGGCAGTGAAGCTTTAATTTTTAAAAATTAGCAATGCTTGGGGCACCTGGGTGGCTCAGTGGTTAAAGCCTCTGCCTTCGGCTCAGGTCATGATCTCATGATCTCAGGGTCCTGGGATCGAGCCCCGAATCGGGCTCTCTGCTCAGCAGGGAGCCTGCTTCCTCCTCTCTCTCTCTGCCTGCCTCTCTGCCTACTTGTGATCTCTGTCTGTCAAATAAATAAATAAAAAATCTTAAAAAAAATTAGCAATGCTTTGCAAATGAGTTGGCAGAGTAAATGCATATGCATAAACAATGGCGAATGGTTATCTTTTTTACTTGAGCTTACTTTTCAATAAATATGAATAAAGAAAATTTTTATAACATGCTTTTTTTATATCATTACACCTATAATAATTTGAGGTTATTCATTTTTGTATGTGAAGGTATATATCATGTTATTATAAAATAGGTAAGTAAAAACTAAAGTAACAAATAAAATACATTTCCAGAGGTTTATTGAAGCCCTCTGTAGGTATTTTCATGGTGTTGATTGCCAATGGAAAGCAACCAAAGTCATGTAGACTTAAAAATCAGTAAGTCATAATTACTGAGTATTCATGAAATGCCAAGACAGAGCTAATTCTGTTTAAAGCTATTATAATCTCTCTTAGATGGCCACAGTAGTAAGGGAAGCCAGGGTTATGCCACAGACTGAAGATCAATAGCAAGGAATTATTTACCAAATCAAATAGCTTTAAAATGCAAAAATGATTCTTACTTAAATGCATGTTTAAATTATAAATACATTAATATTAAAAGTAAAATAGAATGATAAAAAAATGAGTTGTCTTTTAAAAGAGGGAAAGGGGAATACCAGATAGAATAGTAAAAAAGGGAAACAGTGTAAGAAAGAGTATATTGTATAACTTGGAATTCATTTTCTTTGTGTTTGCATTCTTTTAATTCTATTCCTATCCCTTGGTCCAACAAAGTAAGCCAAAGGCAGACTTTAAACAAATTCTGAAAAGCCAGAAGTGGAACAGGAAACCTGGTTTGATAAAACGAAGGCAATTTGTTCAACATGTGGGAAAAGTGCTTCATCTTGTTAATAGATGGTCTGTAAGCTGAATTGTTACTAACAGATAAGCTGTTAATTTGAAATAGAAGTTGAATTTGTCTTATGGGATTTGCAGAAGTAATGGTTTTTCTTACATATTCTTTTCCAGATGTTCTTTTTATAACTACAGGCAATCTTAATTTTCAAATATTCCAAATGTATAATTAAAGTTTCACCTCAAATTTAAAGTATTAAATCTTGAGTAAACTTGGATAGTCTGCTGCTTTGGCAAAACGAGAAACGTGTCTTGAATTCTTCTGATTCCTCCTTCAGTCCGCCTGTCTGCCATCTGGATAACAGCCATTCTTCACATCTCAAAACACGCACACCCACCTCTTCCTGCCCGGCACCAGCATGACCTGACTTTTCAGAACATAACTTCCTTTATATAATATTGTTAAGGGCCGAGAGCCTTTGTACTTCATTTTCCCTTTTCCAATATCAAGAAATATATCTTGCCTTGGATTCAAGCCTATACACTTCCTGTTGTTCATTTCTTCAGTTAATTGAATATACTTCTTTGCACCATCAGACCCTTCTAAACTCAACAGTTCTGCTCAGGACTGAACCAGTCTCCCAAGGCTGTTTTTCTACAATGTAGAAAAAAAATGATATTCAAAAAAATGTAGCACCATTATTTCTTAAAATATAACATTATCCTGGGATTGACTAAAACAAAAATTTGCGTAAAATTTTTTTTAAGGTTTTACCTATTTATTTGACAGACAGAGATCGCAAGTAGGCAGAGAGGCAGGCAGATAGAAAGGGGGAAGCAGGCTCCCCACCCAGGAGAGAGCCTGACAGGGAGCTCCATCCCAGGACCCCGGGAACATGACCCAAGCCAAAGGCAGAGGCTTTAACCCATTGAGCTACACAGGTGCCCCTAAATTTTTAAATCAAGAAATTCTTTAGGGGAGTAATATAGTTCTGTTAAAGAGAAGCAATCTCAAAGTCTTGAAAATTGTGGAGTTTCATGATATGTCCTTTCACCCACCATCTTCCTGTTACTCTGATCCTTTAGATCACATCTATAGCACTACTTATACATAGTGGGATTTTGTTAAGATAAGTCAGTCAGCATTTTGCCAAGGTTCACAAAAATATTCTCATGGGTTAAATGTCACATATGAGAAGATTGCACAAGGTTTACAAACTTCAAAACAAAACGTTTGGCACAGATATTCTCTATTAGTTTGCTACTCTTTATCTCTTGTTCCCTACTACTGATTTTTTTGCATTTTCAAAAGTTTCTTTATTTGTACTTGAAAAAGAAAGGAGCAGAGGGGTTGGGGCAGAAGTGGTGACAGCAAGAGGGAGGTTGTAGTGAGCACATTTGTCTCGAGGAAAAGATTTATCATCATTCTGTGCAAATCACTTAATCTTTCTGAACCTCAATAATGTATATTTCACAGAATTGTTATAATGTGGATACACTAACTATAAAAGTATTTACTTATCAGTTTTTTGCTGTGCAGCACACAACAAAACCCAAGGAGATTTAGAAATATTTACTTCTAAATCAATCTGACAGGTTGGCTCTGGACTTGGCTCACCTCACTTGGACTAGGCTGGACTCCAAGGTTTAGGAACTAAAAAAGCAACAGCTCCCTGGGGATGCCCTTCTCAAGACAGAAGGCAGAAGCTCCAAAAGGGTGGGTAGAAATTACCAAGCCTCCAATGGTCTTAGCTTCCACTTGCATTCTGCTGAGCAAAGCAATATGGACCAGACCAAAGTCAATGGCAAGAAAAATATATGTAGGCAAATAATTCAATCTAACACCAGCTAAAATATGCTAGGTTTTCAATGAATGCTTTAAAAAAAAAGATGCTTCCTTAAAAAGTAATTTTATAGCTAAAATGTGACATTTTCACCTAAATTCTAGCAAGTACATATCAAATTCCATTTTGCTTAGTTTGAGTTTATTCTGTCTTCAGATTTCTAAGTATTTCTTTTAAATAAAAAGTTTATATTTTAAGATTCTAATATCTGGATCACCAGTGTAATGAACACTTCCACTTTAAAAAGTTGGCCTTTTCAGGTCTAAAAAGCATGTTTTTACTACTAACACAGACTTTCCTTTGATGTTTTCAGATATACAGAGATTTTAGAGTAAGATAACTTTTATATGAGGACAATTAGGTCAATTTCTTGGAAGAATCGAGATTGGAAACAAAACCTTGAAAGAGGGGAAGAGATATTCATGGAGAAATTGAAAGTAATGTTATAATTTGGGGAAGAATTTGGGCAAAGGCCATGAAGGCAGTAATATTTAGGAGGCAGTGAGAACTAAGAATGGGTACCTAAGCTAAGGGCACAGCATGAAGCCAGACAGGAACAGAAGCAAAAGTCAGTTTGTGTAATTGCAGTTACACAATATTGAGGTTACGAATGTTTCACATTTGTTCTTTGTTTATTTCAACATATTCTAATTTAAAGAAATGAAAATATAGTATTTCAACCAGGGTGGACAGTTTTATATCTGTAGCAGAATATATTTATATTCAGTTTCTGTAGCATTCAGTAGCATTCTGTAGCATTCAGTATAATATCTGTAGCAGAATATTTATATGTAGAGGAATATTTATATTCAGTTTCACATCTCTGGCTCCTGTTGTAATTTACAATGTTGCAAATGCTAACAATACACAGGTGCCAGTCTTCATATAAACTGTAAAGAGACCTATGGAAATAGAAGCAATCCATCAATAGGTGAAACATACATAGTAGGACATCAGTTAAGTAATATATCATTCTGAAATATAATTTTTAATAAATAATTGACTTGCTTCTCTTTACCTTAGCAAACATCATTTTCCTATGAATGTTTAGAAATTATATATTGAAAAGAATGCATAGCTTAAACGTGCATTCTTTTTTTTTTAAGTTAACACCATGCTTGGTTTTCATTTTAAAATCAATCTGAATTGCCCACCTGCTTTGTAATTCATTTATGACATAAACATTTTTTTCACTGTTTTCCCTCAAAAAAAAAAAAAAGAGCTCCAAGTGAAAATCATCTCTAGTATAATGTACTTTGTTTTGTGATTTCTAGTTCTCCTGATAACAGGCTTGTGTATCCAGGGATATATGTGTACCATTCTGAGAAATAATGAATATTCCAAAAATCCAAATTCATTTGATTATTTAACATAATGTGTAAGCAATAAAAAATCACATAAAAATGATCTCTCTTCTCTAGGAGCTCTTAGCATTGTTGGAGATAAGAACATCAATAGCTATCATTTACACAATAGATATTGATAAGACAGGAAAATGAAATAATAGAGATAATGGTTGGCTGGCTCAGTTAAAATCTTTGTATAGAAGAATGGTTAGAGATTGGGTACTCAAAGAAGAATAAATGGAGGAGACTCCAAGCAGTGAGAACAGGATCAACAAAGGCTCAGAAGTATTTATGGAAATTACTGAAACTTTGTTTTTTTCAGATAATGTAGGATGGCACTGGTGGTAAAAGAAAATATCTTTAAAATGAATCACTGCACTTAGTGAATGTAGATGGGTCAGATTTCAAATAGATGACAAAATAGTTTCTCCAAAAATTTAATAATAGGCTTAAAATAATTACTTTCCTAGACTTCAGAAACAGGTTAAAGAGTTTGCAAGTTATGGTATCAATATGAATCTCAGCATTTATGTTTTAAATAATCTGATCAAAGCATCACAGTGACTCTAAATTTCAAGAACAATGACATTTTTCTATCTTTCCATTCTGAAACTTACCTTTTTTTCCAGAACAAATTCATAGTTTTATAGCGATGGCTACAAGAAATGCAGGTTTCAATATAATCATCACAATCTTTCTTTAAAAAATCAGTTATTCAAGGAGGAGTCAAGATGGCGGAGAAGTAGCAGGGTGAGACTACATCAGGTAGCAGGAGATTAGCTAGAGAGCTTATCAAACCATTGCAAACACCTACAAATCCAACGGGAGATCAAAGAGAAGAGGAATAGCAATTCTAGAAACAGGAAATCGACCACTTTCTGAAAGGTAGGACCGGCGGAGAAGTGAATCCAAAGCAATGGGAAGATAGACCGCGGGGGGAGGGGCCGGCTCCCGGCAAGCAGCGGAGCAACGGAGCACTAAATCGGGACTTTTAAAAGTCTGCTCCACTGAGGGACATCACTCCAGAGGCTAAACAGGGGTGAAGCCCATGCAGGGTCAACGTGGCCCCAGGTCCCGTAGGGTCACAGAAAGATTGAGGGTGTCTGAGTGTTGCAGAACTTGCAGGTATTAGAGCGGGGAAGCCGGCTACAGAAACAGAGCTGAGGAGTGAGCTCTCAGCTCGGGGTTACCTTGAACTGGTCGCAGGCTGGGTGAGCTCAGAGCGCAGCCAGAGGCCAGGGAGATGGGAGTGCTTGGGGCTTTTCTCTGAGGGCACACTGAGGAGTGGGGCCCCGAGCTTTCCGCTCCTCTGGGCCAGAGATTGGGAGGCCGCCATTTTCATTCCCGTCCTCCAGACTCTACGGAAAGCGCTCAGAGAACAAAAGCTCCCGAAAGCAAAACCGAGCCGATTACTTAGCCCGGCCTCAGGTAAGGGCTGTGCAATTCCGCCTCGGGCAAAGACACTTGAGAATCACAACAGGCCCCTCCCCCAGAAGATCAACAAGAAATCCAGCCAAGACCAAGTTCACATACCAAAGAGAGCAGCGGAATTCCAGAGGAGGAGAAAGCAAAGCACGGAATTCATGGCTTTAACTTTTAACCATTTCTTTTTTAACATTTTTAAACTAGTTTATCTTAACAATACCATTCCAGAAAAAATAATAATCTTTTTTGAAACTTCATTTTTTTTTTAAAAGATTTTATTTATTTATTTGACAGACAGAGATCACAAGTAGGCAGAGAGGCAGGCAGAGAGAGAGGAGGAAGCAGGCTCTCTGCTGAGCAGAGAGCCCAATGTGGGGCTCGATCCCAGGACCCGGGGATGATGGCCTGTCCCAAAAGCAGAGGCTTTAACCCACCGAGCCACCCAGGCGCCCCTTGAACCTTCATTGTTATAGTCATATTTTATCCTTCATAGTATTTAACTTTTTTTTTTTTTTTTGTATACACATAGGGTTTTCTTTCTTCTAAAAAATTTGGAGTACAACTTCCTCTAGTAGATCAAAATATACCCTAAATCTAGCTCCAGGCTTGTTCTAGTCTCCAGCCTGAGCAAATTCTCTCCACGTTCTTTTTCTTTATTCTCCCAACCAACTTACTTTATCAACTCCTATTTTTAGAAATTTAAAAAAAATTTCTTTTTCATCTTTATATGCATATTCCATCCCTTCATTGTGTTTACCCTTGTATACATTTTTCATTCTTTAAAATGTTGGGAGGTAGTTTCTTCTAAGAGACCAAAATACCCCCAAATTAAGTGGGTGACCCTGTTCTAGTCACCAATCTAATATATATATATATTTTCTTTTTTATATTTTTCTTTATTTGTTTTCCTTTTTTATTTTTTTTTCTGAACTTATTTTTATCCCCTTTCTCCCCCCCACCCCCAATTTGGGGTCTCTTCTGATTTGGTTAAAGTGCATTTCCCTGGGGTCTTTGCCACCCTTTTAGTATTTTATTTTCTCCTTCATATACTCTTATCTGTAAAAAATGACAAGGCAGAAAAACTCACCACAAAAAAAAGAACAAGAGCAGTACTGAAGGCTAGGGACCTAATCAATACAGACATTGGCAATATGTCAGATCTAGAGTTCAGAATGACAATTCTTAAGGTTCTAGCCGGGCTCGAAAAAGGCATGGAAGATATTAGAGAAAACCTCGCTGGAGATATAAAAGCCCTTTCTGAAGAAATAAAGGAACTAAAATCTAACCAAGTTGAAATTTAAAAAACTATTAATGAGGTGCAATAAAAAATGGAGGCTCTTACTGCTAGGATAAATGAGGCAGAAGAAAGAATTAGTGATATAGAAGACCAAATGACAGAGAATAAAGAAGCTGAGCAAAAGAGGGACAAACAGCTACTGGACCATGAGGGGAGAATTCGAGAGATAAGTGACAACATAAGATGAAACAACATTAGAATAATTAGGATTCCAGAAGAAGAAGAAAGAGAGAGGGGAGCAGAAGGTATATTAGAGAGAATTATTGTAGAGAATTTCCCCAATATGGCAAAAGGAACAAGCATCAAAATCCAGGAGATGCAGAGAACCCCCCTCAAAATCAACAAGAATAGGTCCACACCCCATCACCTAATAGTAAAATTTACAAGTCTTAGCAACAAAGAGAAAATCCTGAAAGCAGACCGAGAAAAGAAGTCTGTAACATACAATGTTTAAAAATATTAAATTGGCAGCAGAATTATCCACAGACACCTGGCAGGCCAGAAAGAACTGGCATTATATATTCGGAGCACTGAACAAAAAAACATGCAGCCAAGAATAATATATCCAGCTAGGCTATCATTGAAAATAGAAGGAGAGATAAAAAGCTTCCAGGACAAAAACTGAAAGAATTTGCAAACACCAAACCAGCTCTACAGGAAATATCGAAAGGATCCTCCAACCAAAGAGAGAGCCTAAAAGTAGTAGATCAGAAAGGAACAGAGACAATATACAGTAAGAGTCACCTTACAGGCAATACAATGCCACTAAATTCATATCTCTCAATAGTTACCCTGAATGTTAATGGGCGAAATGCCCCAATCAAAAGACACAGGGTATCAGAATGGATAAAAAAACAAAACCCATCAATATGTTGTCTACAAGAAACTCATTTGAGACCCGAAGACACCTCCAGATTTAAAGTGAGGGGGTGGAAAACAATTTACCATGCTAATGGACATTAGAAGAAAGCTGGGGTGGCAATCCTTATATCAGATCAATTAGATTTTAAGCCAAAGACTATAATAAGAGATGAGGAAAGACACTATATCATACTCAAAGGGTCTGTCCTAACAAGAAGATCTAACAATTTTAAATATCTATGCCCCTGATGTGGGAGCAGCCAACTATATAAACCAATTAATAACAAAATCAAAGAAACACATCAACAATAATACAATAATAGTAGGGGACTTTAATACTCCCCTCACTGAAATGGAGAGATCATCCAAGCAAAAGATCAACAAGGAAATAAAGGCCTTAAATGACACACCAGATGACCAGATGGACATCACAGATATATTCAGAACATTTCATCCCAAAGCAACAGAATACACATTCTTCTCTAGTGCACATGGAACATTCTCCAGAATAGATCACATCCTGGGTCATAAGTCAGGTCTCAAACAGTATCAAAAGACTGGGATCATTCCCTGCATATTTTCAGACCACAGTGCTCTGAAGCTAGAACTCAATCACAAGAGGAAATTGGGAAAGAACCCAAATACCTGGAGACTAAACAGCATCCTTCTAAAAAATGAATGGGTCAACCAGAAAATTAAAGAATAATTGAAAAAATTCATGGAAACAAATGATAATGAAAACACAATGGTTCAAAATCTGTGGGACACAGCAAAGGCAGTCCTGAGAGGAAAATATATAGCAGTACAAGCCTTTCTCAACAAACAAGAAAGGTCTCAAATACACAACCTAACCCTATACCTAAAGGAGCTGGAGAAAGAACAAGAAAGAAAGCCTAAACCCAGAAGGAGAAGAGAAATCATAAAGATCAGAGCAGAAATCAATGAAATAGAAACCAAAAAAAACAATAGAACAAATCAATGAAACTAGGAGCTGGTTCTTTGAAAGAATTAATAAGACTGATAACCCCCTGGTCAGACTTATCAAAAAGAAAAGAGAAAGGACCCAGATAAATAAAATCATGAATGAAAGAGGAGAGATCAAAACCAACACCAAAGAAATACAAACAATTATAAAAACATAGTATGAGAAACTCTATGCCAACAAATTCGACAATCTGGAAGAAATGGATGCATTCCTAGAGATATATAAACTACCACAACTGAATCAGGAAGAAATAGAAAACCTGAACAGACCCATAACCAGTAAGGAGATTGAAACAGTCATCAAAAATCTCCAGACAAACAAAAGCCCAGGGACAGACGGCTTCCCAGGGGAATTCTACCAAACATTTAAAGAAGAATTAACTTCTATTCTCCTGAAACTGTTCCAAAAAATAGAAATGGAAGGAAAACTTCCAAACTCATTTTATGAGGCCAGCATCACCTTGATCCCAAAACCAGACAAGGATCCCATCAAAAAAGAGAATTACAGACCAATATCCTTGATGAACACAGATGCAAAAATTCTCCCCAAAATACTAGCCAATAGGATTCAACAGCACATTAAAAGGATTATTCATCACGACCAAGTGGGATTTATTCCAGGGCTGCAAGGTTGGTTCAACATCCGCAAATCAATCAATGTGATAAAACACATTGATAAAAGAAAGAACAAGAACCATATGATCCTCTCAATAGATGCTGAAAAAGCATTTGACAAAGTACAGCATCCCTTCCTGATCAAAACTCTTCAAAGTGTAGGGTTAGAGGGCACATACCTCAATATTATCAAAGCCATCTATGAAAAACCCACCGCAAATATCATTCTCAATGCAGAAAAATTGAAAGCTTTTTCGCTGAGGTCAGGAACATGGCAGGGATGTCCATTACCACCACTGCTATTCAACATAGTACTAGAAGACTTAGTCTCAGCAATCAGACAACAAAAGGATATTAAAGGCATCTAAATCAGC